>JAXBDA010000781.1:27233-71155 GCA_036023075.1 Gaultheria prostrata | reverse complement strand
ATACTGTCCTCAAGGGCATTTCTGTCCAAAAAATTTCCAAATCAGTGATTGGGTTTTTTTAACGGAAGGATTTTTAACAGAAGGGGTGAATTTGGGTAACGGTTATAGTTGAGGGGGTGTGTTTGGGCGTTTTTAAACGTGAGGGGGTCTCTGTGTCCCAGAGACATAGATGAGGGGGTCTCCGTGGAATTTCACCTCCCATGAAAAGTGGATTGTTTACAAAGAACTTTGCACAAAACATTAGTATTTTGGATTTAGTTTGCCAAACATCTTTTTCATTTTTCTTTTTGGGAAAGGAAAACAAAAACCCGTGTACAAAATTGATACCTTCACCTAATTTTGATTTTGCATCTTTTCATTTTCCAGTGCTGTCCTTTCACAATTAAAATGATCCAAACACAGCAAATAGGTTTGGAAACATCCTTTCATATACTCATACAAGAATAGTACTCCACATGTTCACTGTTCACACTTCATTTTTCTCCAATTGCCGCACTAATCAATTCTTAATCTACATTTCCAGTTATGATGATGATGGTGGTGGCGCAAGGGGCCGGCGTGAAAAGATGCAGCGCAATATTGTACCGCAATCACTGTGACCTGAAAACTTGTGGTGAACAATGCTACAAGAAATACTTTGGGAATCCAGTTTGTGCTTCTGCTGGATTTGGCCCAGCAAGTTGTGTCTGTGTTTTCAATTGTTCTCCTTGACTGAGAGATCAATCTTGACTACCTTTTATTTGTTTTATCATCTTTTGAGTTTATATTGCTGGTATGGATAATCAGGTAAAGAGGGATCTTTGTTGCTTAAAGGGCTTTAAATAATGGCCAATATGTTTTTGTTTAGTCTCTGTCTATTGCAACATTGTATGAATCTCTCAATTTCGCAAAATTACGAACATATGAGTTAGGAAGATGCTACAATGTTTACCCCCTTGTCGTAACAAAAACCATTAGAAGGCATAAACATAAATCATTAGAAGGCATAAAAAAATAAAAAAAACAATAGAAGGCGTAACATATTACAAGGCATAAAGTATCTCCTTATTCAGGGTACTTAGCATTTTTCGTCCGTGAAACATGATGTCTTAACACGCCTCTCTGTATTCTTCCCTTGAGAATCGCACCTGTTATCAGTCGTAGTTCTAATGAATAAAGTTCAAGTGTTAGTTCGGATGTGTTTTGATGGTTTCTTTACATTTTTTTACATAATTCATTTTCTTCATTCCATCTCTTCATAATTGCATGGTATCCCACAACGCAGCTGTGCAGTTTGCCTCTGTTGAAATACAAACTTTCAATTAGAATTTCGAATATACAAGAGTAATGTCAAGCATACACAAGTCTGATCCTACTACTTCGTGAGTTCAAGCATTATGTACTAAGCATGAGAGTCAGGGCCTCCAGCTGGTTTTGAGTTGAGAAGTGGCTGAAGAGCCTTGACGACGATTGTCATGTTCGGCCGGAAGTCTGCTTCATATTGAACACAGAGTGCTGCAACTGCTGCCATCTGAAGAAAGGAAGGGGAATAAAAAGAAAAGCATAAACTGCATATCAGATATAATTCCAAAGAGAAAAGGTTAAACTTTATTGGCCTGCAAAATTTTATTAGAAAGAGTGCAAAACTCTGTAATGGCAGCACTGCGTCCTTTCTCAATGGAGTCTGCACTCCATTCGAGTGAATGCAGTGCCACCACACTGTACTATATGTTATATTGTCTAAGTCGTATGATACCTATCGAGAAAATAACCAATGAATAGGATATTTTCCAGACAAAGTATTGGTAGTTTTTATCCGATAAAAAAATCATTGTTTGAGACTACTTCAACAAATAATGATGAAAAAAATACCGACATACTTCCAATGTAAGAGAGAGATCAGAGAGAGAAGAAGAAGAAGAATGAGGAAAAGCGATCTTAAAAGTAAGTTGAAGAAAACCTTGGCAATAGCTTTGGGTGGATAATCGTTATTTAGCTTGGGATCCACACATTGCTTCACTTTATCCTCACTCAGTCTCGGAGTCGCCTGTGGAAATCGGAAAACTGAATTATACACACACAAACAAAGGTGGAAACCGCAGCAGAAAGTATAACTAGTGGCAAAAAACACACCCAAGTAACAAGACTCTGCTGTCCTTTGGGCATTGTATGGTCTACTGGCTTCCTCCCTGTTAACAGCTCTAGAAGAACAACTCCGAAACTGTAAACATCGCTCTTATGAGTTATCTGTCCTGTCATTGCATACCTGAAGCAAAAGCAAGAAATTTTGAAGTGAAACTATTTATGCACTTCTTTTCAGGATTCCTTAGATAACAGACAATCGAGATCGACAATTCCAGGAGAACAGAGTGAAAGGGATGTAAAAGAAAGGAAAATTTTACATGCAATTGATTAGGATGATAAATTTGCAAGGAAGTCTCAAGAAACTTCCGTTCCATAGTAGGATTAGATACTATAAAGTTCACAAGGCAAACTTTGTACCTGTCTAAATTAATCTTTGCGCGAATCAAGCGCAAAAAAAAAAATGATGATTAGGAATACGATACACATAAGCTAGAGACGAATGGATTTAGTATTCAAATTATCCCCAATCACTTTAGAATAAGGATAGTGATTTCCACAACAATTTTTGATAAGTGCAGCCCTAGAATAAATTCAATTTTCATGGGTTTCTTTTTTCAGGAAACAGAAAGTCGAACTTAAATGCATTTGTAGGGTATACAAATAGGGGCCAGCAAAACAATAATCGGATCCCCACGGTTATGATCAGAGCCGTTCAATTTATTTAAAACATGTTTTTAACCTAGTGAAAATCAATTCATTCGGATATTGGTAAGGGCTTGATCGATGCCTTTAGTTTTTATCCTGTCAAATTTAGGGACAAAATCCGATCAAGCACTTACTGATATCTGAATGAATTGAGGTTTTTTACGGATTCCCTTAAAAACATGTTTTAATTAAATTGAACGGCTCCGATTATTTGCGTGGGACTCCAAAATGGGTGATTTACATTTGTTGTGTCAAATATTGTGTTGTTGGTTATGTGAGGGGAACCGGCCCCATACTTGTATATCCACCATCACTTTATTTCTCTCTCTTTCTAATCAAACAGGCCAGAACATAAAACTATACTAGTATTTTTTTTTATCTTCAATTAGCATTTTAAACATGTTCTCTTCAAGTCTTGGGAGGAGCAATAACTTCAATAATTGGCTCAATGCAGCACCAAAAACCAGTGCGTAACACGCACTAAGTATGAAAATGTCTTTCAACTGATGTCCTTGATGCATATAGAATGAAATTTACGCATGTTTGGTTGGTGCCGAAGGGGATGAGGATAGGCTTACTCAGGAGCATGATAACCAAAAGTTCCCAACACCCTTGTTGAGTGCAGTCGAGCTGCTGTGTCGGGGGACTGATTTGTCAAGCTGAAATCAGCTATCTTGGACAGAAAATCATCAAAGAGTAGGACATTGCTCGATCTGATGTCGCGATGACAAATAGGAGGCTGAACCTTTTCGTGCAGAAACTCGAGGCCTTTTGCTGCACCATATGCTACTTTAACTCTTTGATTCCAACTAAGAACTGGACCTGGTTCAGCCCCTTCAACACCTTTCCTCCCTACAACATTGAGAATAAGATGAATATGAGGCTAAACCAAAAAACCCCGAATCTTGATAAACAGATGGAGGATTTGGTGAGACTGTTCAAAAGGGACAGGCCAACTAAATGGTATTCTTATAGCAATTGGGATTTTCGTATTTTAATGAATTCACATCCCCCTTGCAAAATCTGCAGACATGTATCTGAGTCAAATGTCCTTGATGAGCGTTATTTACCATGGCTGATTCACAACTAAAAATAGAGATTCATCTTGCAAAGGAGTGAAATGGCCATTGAATTAAGTGAAAGGGGATTAAATATATTAGAAGTCGCCCAAGAGACGAAGACATTGTGAAGCGAAGTCCCACATCGTCTGGGTACCAAAGTAATACTATGAAATATATAAGCATGAGGATGAGGGCACCCTCACTTCATGAGCTAGCTTTTGGGGTTGAGTTCTACCCAAACCGTATAACATGGTATCAGAGATGGGTACGGTGCGTGTCTCTGGCCTACACGTGATAGGTGCTGCCGAGTGAGCACGCTGCGCGTGAGGGAGGGTGTGAAGCGAAGTCCCATATCGTTTGGGTACCAAAGAAATATGAAATATATAAGCGTGAGGGCACCCTCACTTCATAAGCTAACTTTTGGGGCTGAGTTTACCCAAACCGTGTAACAGACATACCATGTAATACGTCATGTAAGGAGCCCATTGTTGCATACTGATACACCAAGATTCTGTTATCTGCCTCCAAGCAATAGCCCATCAACTCCGCAAAATGCTCATGCTTAAGTCTTGACACTACCGATAGCTGCACAATCACATCAAATCAACTCAAAATATGGGGTCGAAGGACAAAATAAGAAGATGAAAGAAGTGGATGACGCCAAATTTATTTATTTTCCTTCCCCTCATTGAAAACATGAAAACATGGCCTTGAGTCGGACAACATTGACATTCATGTAAAATACTCGAAAGACTGACCTGACTAGCAAAATCGTCCTCCGGATCGGGTGAAGAACTTGTATCCAGCTTCTTTATGGCAGCCTGCCGGCCATCGCTTAATTTGGCAAAAAATACGCGCCCGTATGAACCTTCTCCAATCAGAGCTTTTGAGCCAAAGTTACCAGTTAATCTGTTTAGCTCAGCCAATGAGAAAGCCGGTGTCTCTATAGGTAAAACTTTCTGAGGAGCTCCACTTCTTACCGTAGCGGAACTCCTTGGCTCTCCTCTTCCGCTCCCTAAAATAAAAAGTGGGTAGAATTGAATCACGCGCATGATCACTAGCGATAATCAATTTTCAGAAAAAGGAGACAATACTCAAAACTTTCTCAAAAGGCCAGTATAGTCTTCACTTGAAGTTTCTTCAGTCAAGAAGAAACTCTAGTGAAGAAAATTTTCCCTCGCATTTTGTTATTCTCTTGGTAAATCCTGCAGGGATCCATAATCCAAAAACAGCCTAAGTTATCTTGTTTTGGCCTAAGATGGTTATGAATATTCGCATGCCAGAATTAACGCGAGAAGGGGATAATCTACCACTAAATCTCATAACGTTAATGAAAGCAAAGCAATGTACGTAGAGGAAGAGAAAGCGAAAGAGAAGAATACTATACCACCACCATGAAGATTCCCCGCTCTAGGCGGGGCAGTATATTGGCTCACGGGTGGTCCAGCATTTTCCTCTTCTCCACCTCCGCAGCAGAACATAGTTCCAACTATCAGGCACAGAAGTTCCAAGAACTAGACTCAGTGAGCCACATACAACACAGGCTCTTTAAGATATTTATCCGAGCAAATTCCTGCCAATGCCAACACTAGAAAATAAGGGGTGGATTTTACAAAACCCTAGATTGGGTATTCTTCACAAGTTTATTCCCAGTTATATACCCCAAAATCTTGTCAAAGATTCAGTCTGAAAATTACTACCCGCAATCCTATGCACATTCATCTCTTCAACGTTAGAATCCTGTCTCCATTCACCCATACACTAACTTTTTTTTTTGTTTTTTTGTTTTTATCCGAGGGGACAGCCAGTGTAGCAACCCCGTGGGCGACACCATAGGGGCTCCCAACCCGCCATGAAATATCCGGTTTGAGCCTACAACCGTACAGGACAGCAGTAGTCCGTGTGCCGCCCGTGGTGAGACTCGAACCTGAGTCATGAGTGGGGGGCAAGGACTATCCTACCATCCAGGCTACCACCACTGGTGGCGCACTAGTTGTAACCCAAAATATTTGTGGCCAAAAAATTGGAAGTCGAAGTACCTTTAGAAATCCCCAACTGGAGAGGAGAAAAAATATTCACCTGAAAAATCGCAAGAAGGAAGAATAATGGAACCCTAAAAGGATTTATGCGCATATACGGTATGCGGGGATGGGGATTCCAAGCATGGAATTCAACATCCCCCACCAAAAAAAAAAAAATTTCATTTGTGATTTCTGTTTGTAATCGTAAATTTGAGCAATGTCACTATACTAAATTCAAACAGAGAAAAGAAAAATAATAATCATAAACGACTACGCCAATTAAACAAATAAATTTGATCCAAACATGGTTTGACCAAAAGAAAAAAGAAAAGCAGACAATAGATGGATTCTGGAGAAAACTTGCCCAGAATCGGCATCAGATCAATTAACAATAGATAAACCCATCATCGTAAAATCCTTTGGAGTTAAGAACAGAGAATGGGAAGAATCTCACGTACCAAAAAACTGCAACCAAATTTGGACCCAACAAAAGCAATAAGAGGCTGAATTTGTAGCGCAGAGACAGAAGAAGAAGAAGAAGATGATGATGAAGAGATTTATTTCTTTGCTCTCTCTCTCTCTCCGTAGATCTCTGTTCTGAGGGGAAAAACCAAACGATTGGGTTTGTTTCGCGGGGAATTCGGTTGGAAATTTGGAATGTTTTAACCGCTAACAAACTAATGCCTACGTGACCAACGTGTAAATCTTCAATAACGGTTATTTATACAAAAATGCTTCTTGTACAACCATTTCGGCTCCAATCATTATAATAATCAATGAGTAAATCTTCAATACAACGGTTATTTATACAAAAATGCTTCTTATACAACTATTTCGGTTCCAATCATTTACATGTACCATTATTCTTATTTATAATATGAGTTATGTGAGAGAATGTTACAAATAAATAACCCATCAAAGGTAGTTTGTGCGTATGTGTACGGCCTAAATTTAAGTGGATTATTCTTTCGGTGATTTTTAATTCCATAATCTAGGGGGAAATAAAAACTACTTCTACAACAATGAAAAGTCAAATAAATTCGATCATTTAGATAGTATATTTTTTAAGAGAAATAACAACAAAAATTTCTTTAGATATTTATTTTTTAGTTTTTGAATTTTGATTCTTCTTTAATAGGAGAACCCGTTCAAATCAGTTATAAACCAAAAGAACTCTCTACAGTCCAAACTCAACAATATTGTACAAGTGTTTTCTTGTATTGCTAGGAAATTGATGAACTATAAAGAGACAAAAAAATAAAAAAATAAATGGTGATACATTTCATCCCTTAACGGCCCGTTTGGATGGCGTATTAGTTTTGGAGGGATTAAATAGTTAGGGGGATAAAATAGTCGGAGGGATTAAATAAGAAGGGTGGACCCATATTGATATGACAGTTAAGAATGAATGATTAAATAGTCCATGGTTTGGATGAAGGATAAAAAAGGAGGGTAGATGATGTAAAATCATGTCAAAAGACTTTATTGCCCTTGGTAATGCATATATTAGATTATGTATTTATATAATTATATAAATACTAAAATTAATTGTTTTGTTATAAATTACTCCGTATGTATTATGCAATTCATTTCAATATTCTTTTATAGTATAAATTAAGAATATTATATTAAATATTAAAACTAACTCAACAAGTAAACAACCAAAGAATGTAAAATTCTAAAGCATAATTTTTTTAAATTTTTTTTTGTATATAATTAAAGATCTCTATTAGTAGTTTAATTTGGTGCAAACAAAAATAAGATCACAAGATATATGTGATTCGGCAGTGTGCACAAGAAAGGGAAGAACAACATTGTGCAATAAGAAAAACAACAATGCTCCACTCTCACCCTTTTCACTGTACTTCCTTGTTTCTGTAAAATTCTCACACGAACCCTAACTCGAAAATACATGCTTCCAAAACCACAGAACTAAATCCTGTACAAATCTCCTTCAAAGAGCATATGGTCATGATGCACAACACAAAAGTAAACAATTACTTTAAATTTTTACATAGCATGTGGTCATGATGTAAAACCCAGAACCAAATCCTACACATCTTATCCAAATCGGATACAATGTAGGAAGGAAAGGAGGGGGAGACAAATATCAAAATAGGAAGGTCATGTTAAACTGCAACATCTCTAACCTCTTCCAATGTCAATGCCCAACAAACAAAGCCAGGTTAATTCGATATACTGCTGAGTCCAACCCAATCAACAAGATGTCCAGGTTATTTGGGATATACTGCTAAGTCCGACCCAGTTAACAAGATTACCAACATCCCTAATCAACTGTCTCATGCTCTCTCTTTCTATATCTTGTTTGAAAATCAATTGTTACTTCCTGACGTAGATGCCACATGAATAAATTGTTCAGTTTCAAGAAGTAGAACAATTGGTGCTCGAACAAGAAGCTACAGAAAGCGAGATTGAGACATTTGAATTGGGACGGTGGTAGTATCGTTGATTCGCCTTACACCCCTACAGTCCATGAAGACGATGTAGCACCTGTAGCTAGGTTGGCAACGGAATTAGGTTGCAGCGGACCCGGCTTTGTTGGTAGCTGCAATGACATTGGAAGAGGTAAGAGATATTGCAGTTCATCATAACCTTCCTTTCTTATGGATGATGTTTAATTGTTTTTTTCCCCTTGCCTGGATTCTTTTTTCCCTAAATAACTCCACAATTTCCATATATTACGTTTTCCTCTTCTTTCGTATTTTACCCTCTTTCATCATTTGTCCTTGCTCAGCCTCATGCCCACTGCCACTACCAACAATAGGAGATTCAGGTGGTGGTCTGAGGGTGTTTCTTGGGGCACTTATCCAAGGGGTATCAGCAATGGCAAATCTCCATAATGCACTGATATGCTCAGGTGAAGCATACTCAATGCCCACACGAGGACCAATTAGTATCTTTTCTGGCTTCGGCCCATCAAGGATTTCCAAACCTCCTGGGCATTAAAAGTTGTATCAGCATCACATAAAGTTTGTATATTGAGGTAGGACGGTGAGATATAAAACTTACCAGGAATAAAAAGAGGATGGGTAGACCATTCTGGTGAAATCCCAAGTGCTTGACCAACCTAGAAAAATGAAGTAGAAACCGCTAATAGAAAATTAAACCCATCCAGTCCAAGGAACCTGTGCAAAATAATCAACGTAGGCTACTTTTATTTGTCCTTGACACAAAACTGGTATATTGCCCTTGAATAGGTTGGTTGATCTTCCCTTTTCTTTCTAAATATCAAAAGCGTTGGTTTGGCTGTGATTTGGCGTTGAAACCAACAGTACATCCATAATTAGGACAGTAGAGGATGTAACTGCCAATGGGCGCACGAAAGCATGGTTTTTGAATAACGCTAAAGAAAGAATAGACAAAAAGAGAACTGGTAAAGCATGTCATGAAAGCTACAGGAACAAAGTGATGAATTTGCCAAAAGTCCCCAATACTCAAACCCATCTTCCCCTCAAAATTACGCGAATTTCTCTGTTGGTAAGAAAAGGTACTTTCAGCAATTTACAAGTTGAAGCTGGAATTACCATAAAACACTACTCCAGTGTTCCTAGAAAAACACATTTTTCTGTCACAAAATAAATTCTTTGCTTGACAGTTGTCAAAAAGCATTGCAATATTCCACCAAACTGTGAATCCAAGTATGCCAAAGCTAAAATTTCAATGTATGACGCCAGTTATAAGCCCCGCCAATCCTTTTTCTCACCATTTTGCTTTCTCAGGGGATTAGGGCTACATGTACTACCAAGTCATAAATGAAGTTTTTATCCCCAAATTTCTGTATTCCTAGTGCTTTATACCCTAATCACGACTCTTCAATGGTGCGGACTTGGGCCTTCATTGCATAAGACCGTGCAATCTCAAATGCATTCATCTCTTCTTAGTCTGGGTCAGTGAAAACTCAGATACTCCACAAATGAAGATATCAATCATCCCATCATTTATTTCTCCCCATCATATCCATCTCAACATCCTTGTTTGTGCAACCACCAGTTCACGAGGATGTCATTTCTCGACTTTGACCCTTGGTTACCATGACTCATAGATCCAATTCCCATTTCAACCAAGAATAATGCGACTTCAGTATTTAAGTTCATTACAAAAGACTGTCGATAAATATGTTTCCAACACCTTAATTTCGTCACAAATATTTCTTTCCAGTTTCCTCATTTCCTAAGCTATTTATCGTGTGCATCATTTGTTGAAATCATTCTTAAAACTGATCAACATGTCAGCAATAACACTACTCATGTAATCCTCAATCAATGGGGGTATGGGTGGGGAAGGACTTGAGACAAACTCGACATTGGCAAAATATGAATGAATTGGCTGCTTGCAGAAAGTTCTACCAACGAAATAGCGGCCCCTATGTACCTCCAGAAGTCGAGTAACTCAAGGAACGTTATGCCATTAAACCATGCCCCCAAATCAAATCTGAAACGCATCAGAGAGGGCAGGTGTAGAGACCCGATTCAATTTGTGTTCAATACCTTGCTTTCTTAATTCCAAATCCATAGCATCAGCACAGGCATTCTTAAAACTGATATGAACCAAAAACTTGTGTGTGTGTGTATATATATATGTATATATATATATATATATATATAGAGAGAGAGAGAGAGAAAGAGAGAGAGAGAGAGTTGTTATCAGCTTTGGTATTGTCTAGTTAACGAGATATGTCAAAAGTACTGTTGTCTCCTATGATCATACAACTTACTAGAGAGCAGAGACAAACATTGAACACCATTTACACAAACAAGGAGAACAACTTCTTAGTGGTAGTGCACGGACGACCCAATTACTTATTCCAAAACAAAAAAGAAGAAAATGGAAAAAGACCTAAACTAATGACTAACCTTTCCAGGGCCAGCGAGTAGAACAGGCTTCTCACTTGTCATACCGCGACGCTGCTGAATGGTATCCAATCCTGTATTTATCCATAGTAATTCAGATAAGTATTCAAATGCAGCAACCACGCTCCCCTTCCAGTTCAAATGTAATGAATAATGGCTTTTGCACAAGCTTTTTGGGATAGTGATCCAAAGGAAATTCAATATGTTCATTTCTTTCCTTCTCTTTTCTTTTTTCTTTGGCTTTCCATTTTTATTTGAAGGTTTTCCACCTCGTGGAAAAGAGTCGAAAATTTGAGCAACTCTCTCTGCCTAAGTCATGGCCCTCCGTCCCCCAATTTGAGTCCTTTTCTGAAAGCCGTGTCACTTTTGGGATAAAAATAAAGCACTTCCACGCACAATTTTTCAAATTTTAGTTGCACCAATTTCAAGTTTTGAACTTATGTTGCTCTGATTCAGTGCAGGAAATGGTCATAAAAATTAAACCCGCTCTATTAGGGTAGGTTTACATAAATATCATCCCTTTCCCATTTGTTTGCTCAAATATCAAACAGACATGATCTTTCAACTTATCTAAAGGAAACTTTTTTTTTTTTTTCTTTCCTGAAATTAAAGAAATATCTGCTCATTCAGACAAAAGATCAAAAGCAATGAATGACAAGCCATGCGAGACTACCAATTGAAATAAAAAGCAAACTGAAACAAAATACTGGATTTCGCAGGAATAGCAATCCTGAATTACCACTGATGGGAGCACAGGAGCGAATCAAGACAGCCGCTCCAACCCCTTCCTTGTCTGCCACTACATTGAGCATGCTATGAAGACCATAGCAAAGATAAACATACGCATGCCCCCCAGGTCCAAACTATTACCAGAAAATTAATCACAAACATAAGAAACCAATTGTTATATGCCTGCAACAATGTGTATTTCATACTTCAAAATAGTCTTAAGAGTGCAATTATAAAACAGCGCATAAAGCTGAAAGCAAAGCCTCAACATTTCTGTTACCTAACTTTGTAAAAAATTACATTTTATTTACTAAATATGCCACTTCAGCAATGAATGAACTAGCCATCTAATATGAGGATGAGATGGACGGATTTAACTGAAGTTCATTATCCAAGAGCCAGAGTATGTCATGACTCCACGCTAAGAACACCTTGTTATCACCGGGGCTCAAGAAAACAGGGACCCCCATTGCATTCTTTTCAATGTCTCTCGGACACATTCCTTCACATTGGCACATGCACAAAAATATAGTAAGGGATTAATCATCCACAATAATGGTATAACCAACTCATCATTTACTCGACAACTTAAGCATTTTATGCAGCACAGCTACCTTCAGCATATGTTCTCCACATTTGACATTTGGTGCTCTTTCTCTCAGGTAAATCCCATGCAGTAACCGACCAGTGACCACTTAACAATTCCATGAGTTGCAGAGATCCACAGCTTTCTTTTTTAAACACATTTTACATTTCCTGCAGTCCAGATGTTCCTCTCTCAGTAAGTTTGCCCTCCTGGGATGGTTTAAACTTCCTCATGGCAGGAATGATTTACACTTCACTGATGACCAATTCAACCAGGGTAAAGTCAAGCATTGCTTGAGAGAATCCCTCATATCAAGCGAAGAACTCTACCTTGCTTTCGTATCAAAGCGATCGGGGAAAGGGACTTATCCGGACGGAGCAAGTGCTTTCACAGTCTGCTATTCCTGCTTCAAAGAATTTGCGCACCTTTCCTTTACTACGATGGATGACCCACTACCGGAACTATGCTCTTTATGGGTGGGACTACTCCACTACTGGGAGAGACCCTGTGACTTCTGACTGATCCAGAGAAAGCAAAGACTGACGGCGACTTTCATATGGTGGGCAGGGCTATTCCTTTATATTCCTGCTTCAGTTATGTCAAATTATTCCTTGAGGACATCTATATCACTTCCCAGTTGTCGAAGATATAGTTGTTCCCATTTGATAGACTAAAAGAATGCTTGAGAACCGACCATTTATAGATGATCTAAGTGGACATTTATCAGAAAGGTTGTTATCTCAATCCAAGTAAGAAAATCAGTTGCCATCTAATACCGTAGTAAACAAATTTCAACGTTATTATTTTCACACCAAGCCACATTTGGACACATAATACAAGTATTTTTTTTTTTTTGAAGACCATAATACAAGTATTAAGACTGCACAAAGATGGCATTTTAAGTAATAGCAAAAATATCTTACAACAGGGGCTGTTCTAGCTGTGATGCCAAACCGGCCATGACAAGCTGAATCATTTGGTCTATAAGCTTCTACCTGTCCAAATACCAACATTCACACGAGGAACCAAAAGAACAATTAACATGTATCATACGTAAATTAAAGTACATAAGATGTCTTATGACGGAAATAAAAAACAAGAACAAAAAATTGAGCAATCACAAAAAGGCATAATGTAGTCCACATTAATGCCTACGATCACAAGCTAAGAACAGCTATGTAAGTTGACTATAAAAACTTATAATGCAACGAGCCAACAATTTATGTAACTCTCACTGTCAAAGGGGCTAAAAACTCTATGACCCCAGTTTCCGATCAAATGGAAACCTCACTTAAACCCACTACAAATTAAAAATACCTCACCAAAAACAAATCGAATCAAAATGTCCTACACTAACTGTTGGAGTTATGCCTTGAATTCCAGTTCTGTACTTTTGATCAGGACAAACTTCACAACGTTCCGGACCAATCTGGTCAAGACCACCTCACGACGGTCAGGACCGGATTCACTCAAACAGGAAAATATGAATGCGGCTTTTTCTGTCCGGAAGGGACTCGGGAGTCAAGTCCGTACGGAGGGTCGGACACAGAGTGTATGCGTTTTTAAGTAACTCAAAATATCACTGGTATGAATCCAAAGTAACTCAAAATTTGCTTAGACTAGGGAATAAGTAGATAATCTAGCTCAACAAAACAAAAATAAACGAAGTCCAATAAAATTTCAACCAAAATAAATCTCTTTATTTCGTATACTGTTTTATATACTCCATAAGTACATTTTTGTCACTGCTGTGCTGAACTACAATCCGGCAGCTACCCCTACGAAAAAGTTTCGGACCTAAAACCTAACAGTTAGCGAACCTGAAGTCCCATCCATGACCACCAGGCCAAACTCAGCTAACAATGATACACGTACAGATCGATTCACACGATTTTTGGAAGATAAAGTGCAACCAATTGGTGCCCAATTCTCTGTATATTAAGCTCAAGGAAGAATTCAGAAGTTTAGAGAAATACAGAAGAAAAGAAAGCAAAAAGAGAGATACAATTTTCCACCCCCTCTCCACCCTTCTCTCTACTTCTTATACTCCCCCTCCACGTGGGCAAAGCCTAAGTGCCTAACTGTTTTTCCCCTCCAAAAAACAATTGCAGGAAAACATGATAATGAAAAGACTTAAAAGACCTCTATTAATTTATAAATTAATGTGGTGTATCAAACAATGAGGTCAAAATGGCTCACGAAGTCATGATACCAAAAGGGGGTACGACCTGACGGGTCACAAACGAGTTCTCGATTAACTGTATGAGCCCAATGAAAATGTACTCATTTGAGGACTTTCATCAAACACCTATTGTGTTACCTCAGTAATCCGAAGAACAACATCGTCCCTCCTCAGGTATTTTCCCAGAAGAAGTGGCGCGAGCTTCAGAGCGTCGATTTGGTAGAAATCACGAGCCAAGATGACTGGATTCGATAGATGATGTGTTATTGAGATGGAATCGAACTGGGTTCGAAAATGGGATTGGGGTTTGGCATTGGGTTTGGTTTTGGCCCTAATGGTGGATGATTTGGTGATCACAGACGTTGGAGATTTGTGATCGTCATTGGACTTTCTTGTTTCGACTGTGTCGTTGGATTTGAGGACCCGTTTGAGCCGTTGAGGTCCCTTCATTTGGTTGCTTGACATGGGAGAGAGAGAGAGAGATTTGTGATCTGAAGCATGTACGCGATGTTCGATGAACTGAGGGTTTTGGCGGGTGTTGGTATTTTTTTGTCATGGTTTTTTGTTGGGCCATATGGTTCTTCCCAAAATTTTTAAAATCATAAAAACATTATAGATTGTGAATATAGATATTTATTTGTGTGAAATGACGGCCCAAAAGAAGCGAGCAATTTGGGACAAAAGTACATCTGTGAGATACATGTATATAAAGAGTGTAATTTTATTCACCCTCATTATAAGAGGATGGACATTACCATCTACGGTATATAACTACTTTGTAAGATGTGAACTCACAAACTAAATTTTGGAGGCAACTAATGCCTAGGATTGAGAGAGGTTTTGATCTCCTTTTAAGCAAATGTGCAGCGGCTCACATGACTCGTCAAATTTTGGTTATTCTGTGTTTCTGAAGCATTGTCATGTGATGCTTGCAGTTTCACATTACTTGGGGATGGAATGACTAATCACTTATATAATGTTGGGTCTTTCTACTAATTATTAGTAATTGATTTTGAGTTGTATATAAAGTTTCCACATGGTATTAGAGTAGACCCATTCCACCCCACACTTTATAAAAAATTACAATCCACAGCCCACGATGACAGACATGGGTGAGGGGGGATGTTAAGGATTATAATCCCACGTTACTTGGGGATGGAATGAGTGATAACTTAATCTAATGTTGGGTATATACACTCATTGCTAATTGGTTTTGAGTTGAATATAAAGTTTCCACACTAATGACCTTTTCCATCATACATTTGTGTGGAAACAACATACTTGTAGGCGGAGTCAATACAAATGTGTAGTGAAAATAGCCTTTGAGCACCACTTGGTGATTCTTCGGGAGCGAATAATAATTTCTCCAAGTTTAGGGCCAACAATAATGTATTAGAAATTTCATTGGGCAAATAGAATATAGAGATAAAGGCTCGATTGGATGCGAGATAAGTTTTGAGTGGATTAAATAGTAGGTAGAGTTAACATAGTAGGGGTATTATTCATCGAGGGTGGACCCACATTGATGTGACATTTATGAAGTGTGAATAAAATAGTACTAAATGATTTGTTTTGTAGTTGAAATGAATGGACAAAGATAAATTAGAAGGTTTGGAGTGGATTTGAGAGAGGGCCCATCCGGTTGGATAAAATACGGATAGGGTCAACCGTGTCCATATTTAAGATGGGCGCGAGCCTCTTATTTAGTCTGGGCCCTATTTAGTTCGGGTACCCGTTTTAGTGCCAAACCTTGGATTGGTGGTAGGCCCAAGATGTGTAATTCGGGCCCAAAGTCATCCGGGGCCAATGGGCCCAGGATGTGTAATTCGGGCCCAAAGTCATCCGGGGCCATAAAACCCATCCAAAGGAGCACTAAGGTTTGACAAAATGATTGATATACCGACATTGCACTTTGCAGCACAAACATTTTAACAATTCATTTATTGGCCCTTGAAGATAGGTAAACACTTTCACTTTTGTTACGGAAACGGAAATGTGTTGATTAGAAATCATAAAGGTAATCAACCTTTTCAATTGTAATCAACTTAAAAGGTAATCAACAATAATGTAATAGATGAGTATGTTTAAGGCTAGGGCCAATGCAAAATAGAGATGAAGGTTTGACAAAATGATTGAACAGGTGACTTAATGACTATATAAAGTTAATAATTAAACAAGTAAAAGCACAATTAACTTGTGTTTTTTTTTTTCCCGGTAATTTCAATTAAAGAAGGGATCCGGATCCTCTATGAGGATCTTGTGAGGGTTTTGTTATGGGTTTGACAACACATAAAAGTAAGATCTAATGGCTCACAGTTCTTCCTTGTTTCAAAATCAAAACGACGTCGTTTCATAAGGAAAAAAAATTAACGGAGACTAACGGAATTAAAGCCCACAGACTGACGTTTTCTTCACACTCTCGGGTTTTCTTCGTCTTCTTCGTTTCACTGTAAAACAATCCAAATCTCATAACTTGTAAATTCTGTACACATGACTCAAAATTTTCGGCAAACATGATTGGATAAGAAACTTCACTCAACCCAAATCTCATACCTCAAATCTCTAGGACAATTACATGTATTTCTTCGGTATACTGGATGATATGGATATTTAATGGCTGCATTATTTATTCCTACGAGGAACAGGGTTAGATAATTATGAAGCTTGTAATTTCGACCATGTGGAATATTTTAAGACCTAGTATAAACTCCAAAGAAAACTAAGTAGCAACCTCTACAATTTAAGAAATTGTAAAATCAAGAAAGTACCGGTAAACTCTTAATCACCAATATGATAAACACCGTTAATTAGGTTTGGCATCATTTTAACTTATAAATTATGTAAACATGACTCAAAATTTTCGGCAAACAGATCGATTGTTTTACAGTGAAATGAAGAAGAAGAAGAAAACATGAGAGTGCGATTAAAACGTCAGTTTATGGGCCTTAACTCCGTTAGTTTTTTTTTCCTTATGAAACGACGTCGTTTTGATTTTGAAACAAGGAAGGAGGCTGTGAGCCATTAGATCTTAGTTTTGGTGTGTTGTCAAACCCACAACAAAACCCTCACAAGATCCTCACAGAGAAATCCTCATAGAGGATCCGAATCCTTAAAGAAGTGCCGAATTGATTTGGGCGATGGGTTTCTGCAAAGGTAACTCCTTTAGAATATTGCTTTTCAAACTTTCTTTGGCTGCGAGAGTCTACTACATTTGGCTTGAGAGAAATTCTACGGTGTTTGGTGGAAGACCAAAGGGTCCGGATGGTATTTTTGCTTGCATAGAGGATAACGTGAGATTTCGAGCATGCACTTGGAGACTTCTCCCAAACTCAGGAGAGAACCAAAGGCTCTGCCAGCTTTGGAATATTTCAGCTAGGATTCTGGGCAGTCGATCCTAGTAGATGATGCGTTCCTCTTTTTGTTTTTGTTTTGTCTCTTGTATTTGTTATAGGCTTTGCCTTGAGCAGTTCATCTGTGTAGAAGGGTTATCCTTTATGTTTTGTTGATTGGCTAGTTATAAAATGCATCATTTACCAAAAACAAAAAATACTTGTGTTTATTCATGTGAAGGATCAACTTCCAATCCAAACCGTCCAATGTTTTTAAAACGTGTTTTAAGAGCCCCAAGTGAGAAATCATAAAATAAAAATACCCGGAAGGGCTTAATCCGATCAGTTTTTGATATAAACGCTATATTTTTTCAAAAACTGATGGATCAAGCCCTTCCGTGCATTTTTTTTTGATGATTTCTTGCGGAGACTCTTAAAAACACGTTTTAAAAACATTGAGTGGTTTGGATCGTCAAAATTACCTCGGGAACAGTGAGGTCGCATGGTAAGTTCAATAATGGGCTCTTATTGGAAGCTCCTTGTTCATGTGAATATATAAAAATTAAACAAGTAAAAGGAAAATATTATAATGAATTAAAAAAAGTGCAAATATCACTCTGAAGATCATGAAAATCATTTTTTCCCCCTCGGTGAAGGTCAGTAATATTAGTTGTTATTAGTGAGGTTTGCAACGCAATTAAATACATAAGAGTATATGATGCCTAACACTTACATCATGAAAGTCTTTACCGATATTGGATTGGGAAGTTATTTCCGCACGGTCCTTATATTCTATATATATAGGCAATCACCTTATGGAGGCCTCGCAGCACATCTCTCTCTCTCTCTCTCTCTCTCTCTGTGACATAGTCTCTCTCTCTTTGTGACATAGGCTATAGAGTGATCAGCAAAAGACTATCTCTTGCAGAGTTCAAACATGTAACCATTTTCTAAAGTTCACATCCAACTCTAGCGTATGGTTTCTATACATTGCAGAAAAACAGAAACAAAAAAGCCAATCCCAAATGGCGAATGCAGCAGAACATCCATCCATCAATGGCCGATGGCTGATCTCACAACTCAAAACCCTCTTCTCTTCCCCCCAAACCAAAAGAACCTCTGGTTTCTACTACGGTTTCATGTTCGCTTTCGTCGCTGTCACTATGTTCTTAGCCTTTACTCCTTCCTCAAACAGGGGAGTAAGTTTACTCCTTCCTAATTTTGGTTCTTCGGTTCCGAAGAAACAGGGGAGTGAGAATTTGGTGGAAGAGCTGACGAATTGTGATTTATTAGATGGAGAATGGGTGAGAGATGAATCGTATCCTCTTTATCAACCTGGGTCATGTTCAATTGTTGATGAGCAATTCAATTGTTTTGTCAATGGTAGGCCTGATAAGGATTACTATAAATTCAAATGGAAGCCAAAAGGTTGCAGTCTCCCAAGGTACCCAGAGAATATTCATACTGTACTCTTTTTATGTAGTTATTTTACGATTTTTTGGATTCTGAAACATCTTCTCAATTTCAAGTGATCAATCAGAGTTGAGTTTGTTCAAATCGGCGTCGCAGCCAGAATTTTAGGCTAGTGATAGCGAACAAATACACTAAAAACAAAATGAATTGTCCTATGAATATTTGTGGATTTTGAAAAAAAATCAAAATAGCATACTAATATTGTATGACCAACAATATTTTTCATATGCACGTGGAGTACAAAAAATACCTAATCAGTCTGCTAAAGTGAGGCATCTTGAATTTTGCCCGGGCTCTCTTTCTTGTTGTTAAAAGCATCAACAATGGAATCAACATCAAAATCTCTAGCAAAATATCTTTCTTAATGTTCATGATTGAAAAACTTGTCAAACCTTGCATCCAAGTGCAAAATCTAGTCTTCGCAATCTTGAAAGCTGAAAAAGCATGCTGTGTTGTAGATGTTTACATTGGCACCATCAGTACAAGATGAATTAATCTGTCAACAAAGTGATAAATTGTGGGATTTCTTATTTTGTTCAACACTTGACACAATAAGGTAACGGTACTCAGATTTTGAAGTTTCTTTTGCTCCGTGAAATCAAAAGGATAATATTTTTAAAAAAAATTGAAAATATCGTCGATTTATGAAATGATATATACTCCCTCCGTCCCCTTTATAGTGTGGAGTTTTTCATTTTGGGTTGTCCCTTAATAAATGTGTATTTTGAAAAGTTAATGGGTAAAAGTTTGTACAATTATCATTTTGCTCTTTTGAAAAATTAGCGAGTAAATAGTTGGTGGGTAAAGTGGAGGATAATTTTGGAAAGTAAAGGTAAAAGTTGATGTGGAAAATGTAAAGTGGAGATAAAGTCGATGTGAAAAGTGTAATGATGATGTTTGTTTAATAAGTTGGATTTTACGAAGCCACACTTAAAAAGGGACGGAGAGAGTATAATATAGTTATCTCGAGGATCTAAAGTTGTGCTTAGAATGAATAACTCCATTGTATCTTCGTTGCATTTTGGTTGCTTAACAATCAATAGGTTGTTTTAGAATAAAGAGTTTGTATTGATGTCAAAGTATGTAGTTTAGTTTCTTTTCCCCATCGTAGATCTTAACGACTTGTTTGTGGGCAGATAAAGAAGAAGGGTTGATAAGAGATGGATGTGTTATAATGGAGGATTAGTTAAGAATGAGGAATTAACTAAGAAGGGGTTGGTTTGTTGTTGAAATAGGTGGCGAATAACGAGTGGATAAAAAAATGGGAGAGTTTATGATAGTTGCCCTTGTAACGGCTCGTTTGGCAGGCATTAGGGGTGCCAACAAAACAAGTGGCTTGTTTGGGCTTGTATTTGGTCGTTTAGTAGGGGTGAGCAAAAAATCCGTCAAAACCGCGAACCCAGTCCGAGCTGATCCAAACCGAATGGTTTGGTTCGGTTTGGTTTTTTCGTAGCGTGGTTTGGTCTTGGTTTAAAAAAAATTAGGAACCGTATTCAATGGTTTAGTTTGTAGATTTATGTTAACAGATCCGGTTTCAAACCGATCTGGACCGTATAAATATATGTGTGTTAGTGTGTGTGTTATTTTGATATACACCAAATAAACATGGAACCCGTGGTCAACTAACTTCCTAATTTAATCAATTTATCGTGCTAGAGGCACACAAGCAAACCACACCACAAACCACACAACACACGTGTCAAGCTAAGAGCCATGCCACGTGTCAGTGGGCCCCACTAATCTGACCCTAAAAAAAGAAAAAAAAAAACTGAAAACCCCCCTCTCTCTCTCTCTCCTCCCCCAATGATACGATCTTCTCTCTCCTCCTTGTTCTACCTTGTTGTTGTTGTTCTTCTTCTTCCTCGTCGACTCCGGCGCCGGGATGAACCCAGAAATCCATGAAACCCAGAAAACCAAAAGAATGGGGTAGTATATATATGGAAATACTTGGAAATTTATAAAGAGAAGTATATTCTTTTCAATTTGGTAAAATGAAAAATCAGAATCAAGAAAGGGGGACTGTAAATAGAAATCAAAATTCAAAAAAATACCCTCTTAAACGCCTTATGAAAATCGACTCACTTTTCTCAGTATCCTTTTCTTCTAATCAGATTATTTGGGTACAGATCTGTACCCACTATCACGATCAAGACGAGTTAATTTCTAATGTAAAAAGTTGGGTCTGGTTCTCCTGTTTAAGAAGATTCAAAATACTGTGGAGATAAAACAAGGAAAAAAAAATTCAAAGCATTTCTGTGTTGATTTTGAATTTCATAGCATATCTTTGAAATTTCATAGAATTTCAAAGCCTAATGCAGTGGAGGCAGCAGGGCTGGCTTCACCTTGTTTCTAATAATGTTGATAGCTAAATGTTTTTGGGTGATTTCACACTCATTCCTATTTTTCGGATACATAGACCAGATTTGATTGCTATTAGATCAGATTTCTTGGGCTTTATCTGGACTTCATTCTGTATTTCACTCTGTTTCGAGGCTGTGGTGGCCGCCGGTGGTGGTGGTCGCCTGTGGTGGTGGATGTCGACGTCGGGGAACTGGTTCGATCTTCTTGTTATCTTGACTCTCTCCCTCTTTCCCTTTGTCTGTAATGCAATACACAGGGGAGGGGAGGGGGCGTGTTCAAGAAGATGGTTGGTTTGTTTTTTTTTTAATTAGAAAAAGGTGGGGCCCACCTGCCACATATGACTTGTGTGGTTTGTGGTGTGTAATTTTGTGTGCCTCTATCATTTTTGTTTAATCTATTCAACCGCCTCAAGTATTCAATATTCCTTTTCTGTCAAAATTTTATTTAACCTAAACTTCTTTATATCACAACGCATTCCTATAATTCCAATACACCAAACGAACATTGGCTTAGTCATAGCCAACTAATTCCCCAATAAAGTTATCCATTCAAGTAGTGATTCCCACAGTCCATTTCCGAAAATTTTCAATTTTCTATGCTTGAAAATCAATACTTATTCCTATCCCTTCACTACTAAGTACTAAGACTAATTACTCTAAATTTTTGTATATGAAAAAAGAGTGTTGGTTATTTTAATGGAATTGGTTTCAATATAAATTTTGATTTATTAATCTTCATAATTTTAAGTGCTCTAAATAGATTATGGAGATGATATCTCAGTTTTAAGCAAACCGTGGTTTGAAACCAAAACCGAACTTTATTTTCATGGTTTGTGTGGGGCTTCCTTCAATTCGATTGAACCACCAAATGTATCTTCCCTTACCTGAGCTCCTTACCTACACGCTGAAGCAACCACATTAGCACCGCACTGGACTGTTGAGTCCATGATGGTACTCCGACGATCAAGTCAATACTTGCAGGAGAAGATGAAGTAGAAACTCAGATCTAGGGTTAAGGGTAGAAATGTGTGTCCCTTTCTTCAGGTTGAACACTGCCTTTTATAAGGAATGAGTGTCATGGAGGTTTCCAAATCTCTCCCCCCCCCCCCCCCTTCCCTTTTTGGGTTGACTCATTGGAATGGGGTGAGGGTCCGGCCAGGCCGACCCTACAGTTTGGAGTGGTTTGGTTCTATACCTTTTGTGGTGTGGTTTGGTTCTTCAAATTTATAATCCGTAGGTATTGGTCTAGTTATTGATTTCCATTGATACCGAATCAATCTGGTCCATGCTCACCCCTATCGTTTAGTAATCAAGCCAAGCTCGAGTTCAAGTTTTGGGCTCGCTTAATCAATGAGCCGAGCTCCACACCCCAAAACTAGCAATCTTAGGCTAAAGAATTTGGTTTTAAAAAAGATGTCAAAGGGCTAAAAGAGATCGAATATAAATAAAAATAATGAAAAACCTAGTGGCGGACATATACAGTTTTGGGAAAACAATATTTGTCTTATAAAAGAAAGTATAACAATATTTTTAATATAATTTTTTTGAAATTGTTGTGGTGGGTTTCTAAAATATTATTGTATTGGCTTTGAAAAATATTTTTCTATTCATAGTATTTCGATCTTTGAATTTGTCTCTGGTAACTTATATTTCGACCGTATTGTTAAAGTTGAGATATCTTCTGGCTAATTCTTTATTATTTTTTTCCAAATGTTGATTTTGGAGTAGTTGGATTTCCCCATTTTCCTGCTCATTTGGAGGTATATTTAAATATAGATTGAAGGTCTATTTAAATATAGATTTATGGGTTTCTTCTTTTGGGATTTTAATAGACTCCCTTTTAACGGCAAGAAACAAGAAAAATACAGTGAGCAAACAAAAGGTGAAAAAACAAGAACCCCAAGATATACGTGGTTCTACCAAGCACGATGGAAGGTGTACTCCACGGGTGAAGAGTGAGAGATGATTCACTATTAGCAAGAAGCAAGATTACAATGGAGCCGGCTATACCCATCACTCCACGAATTGAAGTACCCTTGAATTTCAAAACAAAGAAATACCAAGAGCAATTAAGTACTCATAACTCACCAGGGATTAAAACCATAACACTCTTGCCTAAACTCTTGAAAAGCTTTTGAAAGACAAACAAATACATAAATAAACTTTTTACTTTTAAAATATCACAAGGCATCTATATAGAATAAACACAATCGAAGCCTTGCCATTGAAGTTTAAACACAATCGAAGCCTTGCTGTCGAAGTTTAAACACAATAGGAACTGTCCAAAAATAAAACAGTAAAAATAATGCGATAGAAATCTAAACCTTATATGGAATTATCAAAAAACAAAAAAAAAATTCAAGGCACATACTTTTCGGTCTAAACAAGTGTATGCGCATTCTCTACTCTGCTATTGAGGAACTTTGCATATGCAGATTGACAGAACTTTTGCATATGCATATGCAGATTGACAAAACTTTGCATATGCAGATTCAGATTGACAAAACATATGCAGATTGACAAACTTTGCATTGCAGATTGAATGGAAGACACATGTTGGAATTGTTAAGAGGAAAAAGATTGGTTTTCATCGGCGATTCTCTCAATAGGAATATGTGGGAATCTCTAGTTTGTATTCTCAGAAACTCCGTAAAAACTCAAAGCAACGTTTACGAAGCAAATGGTAGGCACAACTCTCGCACGGAAGCATCTTATTCATTTGTATTCGAAGTAAGTTATAAAAAGATTTCCTCTCTTTGTACAATTTACATACTATGTGATAGGCTTTTGCTTTTGGACATGTAAGATAGGCTTTTTTTTTTTTTTCCCCTTTCATTGCATCTCATTTCTCTTTTTAATTTAGTGAAATCCCTTTGGTTACTTAGGATTATGGTTGCACTATAGAGCTCTTTGTGTGTCATTTCTTAGTTCAAGAATGGGAAACGCTAGATAAAAACGGATCGAAGAAGGAAACTCTTCGGCTTGATATGATGGCGAAGTTGACTGATGAGTACAGAAGTGCGGATATCTTAATCTTTAACACCGGACATTGGTGGACTCATGACAAAACTTCCAACGGGTAAAGTGATATAATGGAAGAATTGGCATGAGCCTTTAGCAAATTTTAGGTATTTTAGTTATTGCCAAGAATTGACAAGTTTGAAGATTGCAGGGAAAACTATTACCAAGAGGGCAGCCATGTCTACACTAAATTGAACGATCTTGAGGCATTTCGGAGAGGTTTAACAACATGGGGAAGATGGGTTGATGCCAATATAAATCCAATGAAGACTATGGTTCTCTTCAGAGGCTACTCACCCTCTCATTACAGGTACTGATTACTCAGTTTTCTCCCCATTACCTACCTTTTGTTGGCAGAACTCATCTAGTCCCCAATCATTGAGGGTATAGGCGGGGATGATTGGAGACAGGCCTAACCTTTGACAATATGCATAATGTGGCTGTTCTCAGAATACTACTGAAACAGTGCCCCCCAATCCTCCAAGAACCGAGGAGCTACGGGGACGTTTTGCTGCGAAATCATACCCCCAAATCAAAGCCGAAAGACATCATGGAGGGTAGGCCTAGAACCCATCTACTTACCTTTTGTTGTTAGGTGAAAGAAAATTCATGTATCGTTTCCTGCCTTTGTTAGTCGGAAGAAAATGACAACTCAAGTAACATTTTCGTGGTGAAATTCTAGTTTGTTCAATGCAATTAAGGCTTTTAGACCATTAACAATTTATAGATCAGGACACAACAATAGTTTTTTTGTTTCATCACTATTGATGCTACGGTACTTGAAATGCAAACTAAAAATGTTGTTTGTTTCGATTTTGTCACTCAACAGCAGTGGACAATGGAACTCCGGCGGACATTGTCACCAGACTCACTACGAGAGTAATTCTATGAAAAACAAGACCGACCTATCATTGTATTTGCCCAAAATGAATGTGTTGGAGAGAGTATTGAGAGGAATGAAAACCCCCGTCTCATACTTGAATATTACGGGAATGGCGAATTATCGACCGGATGGACACCCATCAATCTACCGGAAGCAAACTTTGTCCGAAGAGGAAAGGAAAACGCCGTTGAGGGTCCAAGACTGCAACCATTGGTGCCTCCCTGGTGTGCCCGACTCGTGGAATGAGTTGCTTTATGCGGAGCTATTGAGAAAACAAAAAAACATGGACCATAGGTAATTAACCACCTCTTTTTCTTTTTCTTTTATTTGGAATGAGGATAAGAGAGTAATTCCACTCACTTACTCACCTAGGCAAAAGAAAATGGCTATATTTTGAGAAACATTGTTTTCTAGATACAAATTAATTGGGTACATTGAGGGGATATCAGATACGTCCGTACAAAGAATGTTTACTATTTTGTTGCTGAATAATGTTGTCACTGTTTAAGTTGAGCTTTGTGATCGTCATTTGAGTCTTTCTTTTGGATTGTAAGTGGATTTGAGGACCCGTTTGAGATGTTTGACTTGGTGAGGATTTTTGCGGTTGTTAGTTCTTGATGGAGTCCATATTTTTAATGGAATCAGAAAAGTTTCATATTTTTTGAGTGTTTGGCCAACTGATTGTGTAACGCTTTTTTGAAGCGTCAGGTCTAGGATTATATGGAGAAGAGGTTGGCACTTGTAGGAATTTAACTAATACTAACAAACTAACATCTTATCGATTGAAAAAAAAATTGAAATTATTAATCCCACAAAATTATTTACATTCTATGGTTGGTAACTTTTGCATTTTTACTTATTTCAAAACTTCACACGTTTGGTAATTTGTTTATATTTTTCTGCCGAGTATAAATGTTTGTAAAATTTCTACAAATTACGAAAACATGGTAAATGTGTTTTCCTTGTTTTTAAACAAAGACAAAATACCCCTACAACCCATACATTATCGAATGACTCAAAATACCCCACATACACAAATTGATCAAAATGCCACTCCCACCCTCACATTATCGAAGGACCAAAAAACCTTGTAGATACAAAATGACCAAAATGTCCTTAAGATCCTAACATTATCAAACGACCAAAATACCCCCACACATACAAAATGACTTGACGACCCTTGCATTGTCAGTGACCAAAACACCTCCGCATATACAAAAATGACCAAAGGCCCTTACGACCCTTACATAATCAAATGACCGTTACACCTGCGCATTCAAAATGACCAAAATTCCCCTACCACCCTTACATTATCAAACGGCCAAAATACCCTTACAACCCTTACATTATCAAACTATTAAAATGCTCCTAAATACTCCTACAACCCTTACATTTTCAAATGACCAAAATACCTCTGCTTTTACTAAATGCCCCTACAACCGTAACATTATTAAATGACCCAAAATACCCCTACACATACAAAATGACCAAAATGTTCTTAAGACCCAATTCTTGTCAATTACCAAAGTACCCCAACATGTACAAAATGAACAAATATCCCTTACAACCCTGGTCAAATATGTGTGGGTTAGTCAACGAATAGTCGGCTAGGCAGCATTTAATGTGTAGCAGTGTTTTGGTCATTTAATTTGTAGGGGTATCTCGTTCATTCTATTGAGTATTTTGGTCATTCGCATGTAGGGTATTTTGATCATTTGATGTATATGGGTAACTTGGTCATCTATTCTCTTTGTTTTTTGCTCATTCCATTCAATTTGAAGGATGCCAAACAAAAAAAATGATATTACCAAACATGTTTTATATTGTTGGTTGCAAAAAATGTGTTACCAAAACATGTTTTTTTTGTTTCTATTTTTATAAACAAATAAACAAGATTCTACTTAAGATAGACATGATTCTCATAAAAAATTTCACCAAATTCAAAGAAAAACATTACCAGTGGTGGAGCCACCTTATGGCCAGTGTGGGCAGAGGCCCACACTGGATTTTGGGGGTTTTTTTTGGTAGAAACATATATTTAACTTTCAATTAGTACATCACTTTTGTAAACGGAAAATCATTGAGTGCTATTGGGGCACCACCGCATAGTGTTATAAGGCCATTCTACTACACCTATTTATGTGAGATTGAAGACTAATAGTATATGATGATGAAGACGGATAAAAAAAAATGATGGAAAAGGATGTTAAAGCAACAAGTGGCAATGCCTTAGGATCACTAATTAACTAATTACTCACAAACCAGCTTCAATTCACGGAATTCTGCCTCAAATTTATTACGAGTTTACGAAATTATATTTACTATATTATCATACAATACAAGTCTCTTGAACAAAAGTTGAACGAAGATCAAGGCTACGCCACTGAACATTACAGTTTAAAATTTGGCAAAGGATTTGATTCAAACTTGACGAACTTAAGAGTTAACTTTGGATGGCTAAGTTTATTGTTCTATGAACGTGAACTATGTTTGAAAACGTGCATGTGCCCAAAAACTTAAGTCGCGAGAATGTTATCAACAATTTGTGCATTCATGACTTTGAAAATGTGCATACGCCCAAAAGCTTAAGTCGCAAGAATGTTATCAACAATCTGTGCATTCATGACTTTGGCTTTCCTATATGGGTTTTCCACGAAAAACACCTTACAATCTCAACTTCCAATTTCAGTGCATTCACAAGATTATCGTTCCTCGGAAAAACTTTCAGGTTACAATGAGGCACATTGTTATTGCATATGGGAAAGGATGTACAGATGATTGTAACGCATACGTACACGAAGAGAGGGCAAGAAAGCTTTATCTGAACTTTTGAATCATTTCTCTCACTTCATCCAATACGAGCCATGCTTGATGCCCTCCAATGACTTCTGCTTTCATCTCTCCATCTTTCCATAGCTGCAATATTATGATACCCCATTTTACATCACTTCCATTTTTCCATAAGACTACTTGTTGATCATCATATCCGAGAATAAAGGACGAACCAAAACTTCATGGAAAAGAAAAATATTTATTCTTTGCTACTAAAGATGTTGAGTTACACACAAAAAAGAAAAAAAAAAGGGAAATGTTTCTGAAAAAGACTTCGTGTAATCATCAAACACCTTGATAATCCTGTGAAAAAAAAAACTAATTCCACTTCCCACATCATTTTCGCAAATAACTTTTATCTAGAATTTTATCATCTGATGAAACAAGCAGGGCCTAATGGTTAGATCAAGAAAATGTTGTAGACTGCAGAGAAAATTTAGGGATAGAATAGAACTGACCTGAATTGTTGGCATTTTCTGAGCAATGCCGATAAGGGAAAACCGATGTGAGTAGGAAAACAAGGAAAATGAATCAATCATCAGATTATTATCCAAACAGTTGATAAATTGACTGTAACCTGAGCTTACAGATATGTTTCCTCGTTTAACCAGAGTCTGAGGAACTTTGTTGACATCCACACAATAGAATTTGATTCTGTTACAAGAAGTATACTACTTTAGTGAAGTAATTGATCATTAACCAAAATGAGCATCAATCTACAAGATTACTCTGTTACACGAAAGGACATTGAGATTAAAATCTGTTCCGATGGTTCTGAATCTATGATCATAATACTCAAATCTCCGTAAATTTACCATTATGCTAAAGTTGTTTGATACCATCAATTATCGAAGTTAATGTCTTGGTGGACATCGTTAAGCTGCAAACAAGTTCAACCGACTGAGGTGCGTAGAGGACTTCTCTAAGTACATTGGAAGTTTAACAATAAATATCCAAGGTCAGCCTTTTTAATCTTTAGGGCTAAGGCTCTAAGGATTTCAATTATATGTAATGATCTTGAGACGAATTAGGGTAAGGTACTGTATCTTTTATTTGAACTTTTATACTTTCCTGGAGTACATATATAAAAAGGTTCTTGAAGCGAGTTAGAGCTGAGCTTAGAAATTCAAACTACTTCAAAACGTGTATACTTCCTTTGTTTACACATCGAGTAAGAGGATATTTGTCAAAAGCCAAGATTTTGTAAAATACGACCCCAAAAATACAAATAACAAATCAATATCGACGCTCAAAAATCAGATTGAAGAAGCTCTAAAAAGAGCTACTACATTGTAGCTCAAGAACAAAAGCAGAGCTATGACAAATACATTGTCACAGGTCTTTACGGTTCTCCAAAAATCTAGACTGACCCTCCAAAGCTATCGCATATACCCTAAAATCTTGATCAAGCGTTTTTAAAAAGTTGAATTCTAAGTTGAAGCGAGATATGACAGCTAATCTACTATCACTTATACAACTCATTAGAGCATCTCCAACGGTGTAGTTGCTATTCTATAGCAATGTTGCTCTAATGGTGCATATGCTATTTCTTGACAAAATGACAATTCGAATTGCCATTTTTGGGTTCCATGACGAGAGAGGGAGAAACAAATGGGCATACTAAATTGTAGCAATACTACAATAGCTATATCTTGCGCTATATTTGGCACAACATATAGCTATAGGCCATTGGAGAAGGCAACTTGGAGGTTCATGCTATAATATAGCTATAGCAGCCTATATAGCATGCCATTGGAGAAGTTTTTTATAAGCTTAACAATTCGCCAATGGACGAATTTAAGCTCATTAAGCCTAGTAAATGCCTAGGTAGATAGATACTGAACTACCCATGGAGTATTTTTTTCAAAGAGTACGAACTTCATTGATAATAAGGGAAATTCAGGTTGTATTAAATCTTCAGATATTTGGCACAAATTGAAGTTATACAATTTGATAAGAAGGGAATTTGACAACCCTATCAACACCTGGATCTCTTTTCATATTAGAAGGAACTCCCCCCGGCTTTGAATCAGATGTGCTTTGGAATAACCACCCTCTGCCAGATTTGGAAAGACTGAAACAAAAAAAGTTTTGATAATATTGAGATCACACCAGGCTTGAGATCCAAAGCCATCTATTCCTATGCCCTTGAAATCGATACGGCTTTCAAATCCCTCTTATCAAATGATACTACCTCACATTTACTAACACACAGGGTACTTTCTAATGCAGGAGGAATGAAACTCAACACAGATGGGTGCTGGTACGATGAGCATAGAGCTGCTTAATTTGGAGGAATATTCCGAGATGATCAAGGGAGATGGTGCCTAGGATACATTGGAAAAGCTACATGCAGCTCAAAGGCCTGAACAATGTGAAGATTGAATCAGATGCCCTTATTGCTGTCAAACTGATCACTGATGGCCTGAATGCGAACCACCCCCTGAGCACTCTCATCTCTGATGCTAGAACAATCTTGGCGGGTACCAGCTCTACGCTAATCCACATCTACAGAAACCCCACTGAATGCGCTGATCATCTTGCTCCCCTTGGTGCCAAACAAGAAGAGGACCTAAAAATCCTAACCAACAGCCCACTATCTATTAGGGAGTTTTTAATTAGGGATAACCTTAAGATTAGGCAGGTTTTGGACTAAGTTTCCATGGGTACTGTGTTTGTATTCTCGACTGCACCTCTGTGGCTAACTCTGCTTTAGTTTAATTTTAAGATTTCCGAAGTACCAAAAAAAATGCAACACACCTTGTGTATCTAATGCAACTGAAAAAAATCTATTGCACACGAATGAGACAAATAACACATCCAAATCAAATGGGAGATACAACAACGATAAGATAACAGACAGTTCAAAATGTGTTGTCTCGCGCGCACACACACACAGAGAGAGAGAGAGAGAGAGAGAGAGAAAGAGAGGAGTTCTTACTTGGTGTCGTACTCAGCTGCCAATTTCTCCAATTTAGGCTTCAAATATATGCACTTGCGGCACCAAGCAGCCATCCTTTCAACCAATTCAGACAATCAATTAAGTACAATATAACCCCAAAAAATTCACATAATTAAATCTAATCATACACTCTCTTTCAAGCACGCGCTCACGCATACACATACTAAGACTCTAGGAGAGAGAGAGAGAGAGAGAGAGAGAGAGAGAGAGAGAGAGACCAATCAATGATGATGGGTTGGGAGTGTTGCTGTGAACTGAGCAGGATCTGATCCAGCTGTTCAGAGTCCTGAATGGGTTCCAACTCTACCGAAGTGGGCCTCGACAAATCCGGCCACATGGCATCCACTCTTAAATTTCTCTTCTCAATCTTCTTCGAATCGTATTTCCTGCGATCAAACCCGACCCCGTTCGATTTCAACACCCCCAAACAACTCGCCCCGTTCCAGGACGTATGCTGTTGGTCCCTATGGCGTGTTTCTCTGTATAGAATGTGAGGATTTGGTGCCAATATAGACATCCCCTCTCTCTCTCTCTCTCTCTCTCTCTCTTCAGATATTTAGCCTGGTGATGGGTTTAGAAAAGAAACATTACCATCATCTAAATGACAGGAGAGATTTTGGGAATTGAGTTTTGAACTGTGCAGTTCTATTTCAAATGTCAATGCTCTGTTTAGATATTTGCAAGAACAATACAGAGAGAGGGAGAGAGACTGTGTGGAAGCTTATCCGAAACGGTTTTTCTTGAAAAAACAGACTTATCCGAAAGTTGGAAGTCCCAAGTTCGAAGGGTGAATGAGCAAGTTCATGCGCCCGCAGTATGGGTGCACATAAATTGGTTCGGACTGCTTTGGCGCCGGGATTTTACAAAATAATAATAACAAGATTAGTGTATGCCCAAATTCGATTTATTAATAATCAGGTTTCGTTAAATATTTATAGGAGTCCTACATACACAGACACCGACCACATATTCAAACACAAACGTGCTACGGCAGGTCACATAATTCTCAGCATCAAGTTTGTGCTTCCCAGTCGTTCGATACAAGTCGGACCCAACACCCTTACGGGCCCGTTTGGATGATTTATTGGTTTTTGAGGATAAAATAGTAAGGAAGATTAAATAAGAGTGGTCTCACGTAGATGTGACATATAAAAAGGTGATTAAATAGTTTATAGTTTGGATGCAGGATTAAAAAGAGGATAAGGAGGGTAAATGATGTAAAAATTTATCAAAAGACTATTTTGCCCTTGGTAATGCATATATTAAATTATGCATTTAAATAATTATATAAATATCTAAAATCATTAATTTGATATACTTTTCAACAATAAAGTTATAATACATCATTGTAATATTATTCTATAAAATACAAATGTAAAATTAAAAGTAATTTTCTTTATGTTATACAAAGTGTGATTTTTTTTATACTTTTCAACAATTGAATTATAATAATTCTTTGTAATAATTTTTTGTAATAATTTTTAAATATTAACTATTAAAAGTACATTTTAGAGGTAGAGGGTTGTGAGTAAAAAATTATCCAGTTATATAATGAATTCAATCAATTATTATGGATTTTAATTGAAATTTTAATACAAAGTACAATAGAAATTATTGAATTATACTTTAATTTGTTACACCAAGTGACAACCACACAGGCTTATTTCCCGGGCTCCTTTGTTATATTGACAATCAGAATCCCAAAAAATAGATCAGATTCTCTTCCTCTTCTTTTCTCTCACAAAAAAAATTATGTAAATTTGTTCACTCTCACTTAATGAGGGTGAACAAAACCTTCACTCTGATTGGTTGAAATGGTGTGGGGTCCACCACAAAAAAAAAAACTCAATTTTTTTTCTCTCCCTTTGTCTTCTACAGGCCAATCAAGACAATAATAAAAAAAAAACAAAACGATGATCAGAAAAACATGGACTGCACCAGCAACTGCCACCGCTGTACATAATCAAGATTGGGTCCGGAGTTTTTTTCCCGACAACGATGATCGAGATTGGTGCAAATGTCCACCACGGTCAGGACTTTCACTTGTTATAGTGAACACATAGGAAGATCTAACAGTCCCTATATGCTACTGAAGCCGCTACTCGTGCTAGTGAATCCATAACGAAGGTCTGAATGCTAATGAATCTGCCGCTGCACAAAATAGGGGGTTTTAGAGTTTTTCTTCCTCTTATGATATTGGAAATTAAAGAGAATGGTGGGGGTGGGGGGGGGGTTAGAGAGGTGAAAAATGGGTGGATCTCAGCCCTGACTAAATATAAGCACCCCTGCTTATAATTAGACGTCAAGCTTCCCCTAACTATTGAAGAAGGAGGATGAGACATCTGGAGAAGAAAAATTGCTCCCAAACAATGAATGAGGAGTGGGGCCAAGACTAAATAACCCAACGCACCTCATCCCCTTTAATATTCACCATCCAAATGGGCCCTTATCGACCACATATTTATTGGTAGCCCATAAACTTAGTATTTAGACCACATAGATATGTAGTGGACAATAGGGGTGTGTATACACCTGCCACCTGGGTGGCTTGGCTCGGGCTGACTTATGCTAGATAATAACGAGACTTGTGCATGACAAAGCCCAACCATTAATAATTGGCTTTAATTTAATATTTCCAAGTCCTACCCAAATTAAATTTTTATTTTCCAAGCCCGTCCAACGGTCCAACAAGCCCATTTATTTTTTATCTTCGCCCCTATCTTAGGGATTAATCACCAATGGCAAACAACTCTTTTTGGGTGTGCATTCTTAAGTGACAAAAAAATTCCATCTTTTGAGGGGCTTTTGAAAGAATGGTTTAAGGCGATGCCAGTTGGGCCACCCAAAATGATCGCAACTAATTAGGATCCGGCAATGACAAAAGCAATTGCTAGTGTTCTTCCAAATACACTTTATAGGTATTGGATTTGGCACATTGTGAGTAAATTTTTTGAAAAATATGTGCAATATCCTATAAAGAACATTATGACGAGTTAAGTAATTGTATATGGAAATCTGAGAGCCCTGAAGAGTTGGAAAGAAAATGGCTAGAGGCTATTGCAAAAGCTAAATTGTCGACCAATGAATGGTTAGATGTCATGTACCACATTCGTGAGAGATGGATTCCTACATATATAAGACACTTTTTTTCTGTCCACATGACTAGCAGTCAAAGAGTTGACGGCGCTCATTCATTCTTCAAGAAGTATGTGTCTAAACAAAATTCTACGTTGGATTTTTTGACAAGGTTTGTGTAGATACCCCAATTTTGATACCCGTGCACGTTTTGAAATCCCCGATGATGAAAAGAGTACTCGGAAAACACCTCGGAATAGTCCTTTGAATCAAAGGAATAAAAAAGACCAAGAAAAGAACCAAATATATCGTACGATGCACTTCATTCAGTCGTACGGTGCAAGAAATCCCATTTTTGGCCAGTTCCACCGCATGGTATACTTAGTTGTACCGTACGGTACAACTATGTATGCCGTATGGTGCATCTTCTCAAACCGCGAATCCTAGAAATGTCTAGCAGCTCAGTCCCTTCAGTCGTTTGACGAACACGATAGGTTTTCATCATGGCTACTTCGTAGCTCGCCATCTTTGCGTGGAGGATCTCCCTTATGTGCAAAAATGATCAACCTCCTCCGCTTATTTAAACCGAGCTCCACCACCGATCGAGGTGGGGTTTTTCAGTCGAGAAATTTCCCAGGAAAAGACTCTCTCAAGCTCTCATTCTCACTCTCACCAAAAATCTTCACACTTCCAGTAATCCAAAAATCATCCTAAGAATCCTACCATCAAAACCCATATTTACAGCCTAGAACCCAACCGGTGGTCCCATTCGATGAAAACCGTCCAAGGTATAAACCCGTGTTTTCGTTAAAGCTTTCAAGGCTTGAACTCTCTGAGGGATTCTTCTGGGTTTGAGGGGAGTCTCCATACCCTTCCTTGAATTCGGAAGATTACGTTTCAACAAAATACAAACCTCTCGGATGTGTATTATACGACATTACTAGTTGTCGTAAAATACCACCCCCAATGGGAGGTACACTACTTACAGTATTATGTTTCCTTTAGTCTGTTTTTAAGCTCAAAACGATGATTTTTCATTCCAAGTTTGGACAGAAAATTTAGAAATTTTCAGTGGCTGGTTCTACCGTGCGGTACAAACAGCTCCACCGTGCGGTATATTCATGTGTGCCGTACGGTATAATCGGCCAAAATTCAATTTTCATGCTCTGTTTCCTGCTTCTGATGCTCTGTTTCTACTCCGTACTCTGGTTATTAAGTTTCATGTCTCATTAGCCGCTGTTGTTCATTTATCTATTTATTTTATTGTTTCAATGAATAAAGTTTTGCACTAAAAAGTTTAGTAAAGACCGGGTATTTCCCGGGCGAGCGGGGTGCTTTTCAAACAAAATTTTCCCCACTCGTAACCTGGCTTCCGAATCCAAATCTCTATTTTTCGCAGACTAAATCCTTTTTCCAACGGCACGAGAGTCATTATTTTCTTAAAACGGTTTCTCGGGTACCAAACATTTTCCAAAGAAATAAAACCTGGGTGGCAACTCTAAAACTCCTTTTTCCCTAAATCGCCCTTTTCAAACACAAAACGTGGCACCGTGGACAGTTTGATGGGGCACTTTCATGAGTACGCCATAATGAACTTGATTTGGATCATAAAGATGTCAATGAGAAGCCAATCCTTGTAACCAAGCAGGTCATGGAGTTGACAATGAGTGAATTGTACACACAAGATGTTTTTTACAAGTTTCTAGAGGAACACTTGCAAAGTGGCGCGTATGTGGTAAATAGTACATTTAAAGATGACCACCGCTGTTTGTACAATGATCAGAGGGTAAAGGAGAGTTATTCGAAGGGTAGTGAGGTTTCGTTAGAGTCATCAAATTATGTTAAATGAAGTTGTATGGTGTATGAATGTGATGAAATTCCATGTCGGCACATGTTCAAATTATGTTAAATAAAGATGTATGATGTTTGAATGTGACGGAATTCCATGTCGGCTTATGTTGGCATACCTCACTAAAACACAGATTATGGAATTACTTGATCATTACATCTTGCAGAGGTGAACCAAATTAGCAAAAGTTGGTAGAATTATGAATAACTTAGGTGGGAGCATGAAAGAAATATGCGACACTAAGATCTCAGTCTAATATGCAAAAGAGGACAAGAAAATGACAAACAAATTCGACAACTTCGATCTCATTCTAATATGCAAAAGAGTATTAGGACAAGTCAAAACATGTCCATGTACACATCCACCAAGTTATTTGTTCTAATTTTGAGCATGAAAAGAAACGCTAAATTAAGAACTTCATCCCGTGTTGTAACCAAACCACACGAAGAAGCCAAAATGCTCTAACAACTAACAAGCCAAAACACTGGATCGCGTACAAACTATACTTCGACGTCAACCCCCTCAAGGTCGCAACGTACGCGAATCTGGTAGTCTAAAAATGGAGTAATTGGCATGAATCCGTGCCTTTAACAATCAAATCACATCCCCTGACCACCTAAACGTGGGGTTGTTATTGCTCAACTTTTCGTTGATATTCTTGGAATGCTACTTTTTTCTGATTAAACGGAGTTTTTTTTTTTACCCCCAAGATGTTCTTAACCTTTTAAATTTTGTGAAATACAAAAAACAAAAAATGAAACTTGACCCAGTGAGTGAAAGATTCATCACACTGCGAATGATTTTTGATTTTGGGGAGCTTTCTTTTTTTTGGTGCTTTGGAAGTTAAGGGAGCTTTCACAACGCCGTCTTAATTTTCAAGGGCATATGCAGTCTTACCGTACTCTTTAGCAGATTGGCGCGGTGACAGTGGCCCAGTGGGCGCGGTGACATGCCATGTATTGTATAGCTAGACCGGCAACAACCACTTATCGTTCCATGCCAGTTTGCCTGCCATGTTTTTCCATGAACTTATATTCAAGAATGGAAGTTCTCTCACTTGTCTGGCGACAACCACTTATTGTTCCATGGCAGCTTACAAGCCAATGTTTTCCATGAACTTGTATTCAAGAATGAATGTTCTATCACTTGTCATGGCTCTTTAATTTTCCATTTCCGTATTTCTGTTGCACATTATTTGCTCTCAGTATCAGATTCTCACTTCATGTTCATTAGATATATATATTTTTTGTGCTAAGTTTTTTTAAAAAAATTCATTTTTACTCGTATACATAATACATATGCAGCATTATAATTATGGAATTTGCCGAAGTTATCTTACCACCATTTAACCCTCTCAAGCTCGTCCAAACTTTTTTTGTTCTTTCTATATGGCCGTTGACTTATATGGCTTGTGGTGCCCCTTTTTTTTTTTAAATTATTATTTATTATCTATTTCCCCTTTCTCAGGACAGGGCTCCTATCCATTATTTTATTGTTCATGAGTTTGGTCCAGTTTTCAGCCTTTGTGGTGCAATTCTAGACTCACAACATTAATCGGAATCGTTCATTTTTTAAAACTCGCCGAGCACATTATCCAAGCTAAAAACTTAGTTTGATCGAACATCAATAGGTTGGAATGGGTTGTTGCTGTGCAGCAGGTGCACAACACCTGTTGTGCACCATCCGAGCCCTCTGTTGCTCGGATGGACGGCCCAGATTTCACCTCGGCACCCTTGCATCCAAACCGTTGGTTGTCGTGCGTGCAAGATGAAATCTGGGCCGTCCATCCGAGCAACGGACGGCCCGGATGGCGCACAACACCTACTGTGCATGGGGCTGCACAGCAGCAACCCCAAATCCCAATAGGTTCATGAACGAAACAAGTTTGTACAAGGAAAATGAGATGACAAAAAAAATTGAAACTTAAATTTGCTCATTGTTTCTTGTTCAAATTTGTTTCATTCATGTACCTATCGATGTTCGATCAATTTAATTTTTTATGTAGGGATAATACACTCAACGAGCTCTACAAAATGAACGATTCCGATCATTGTTATGAGGTGATTGGCCCTAAGAGTTTTTGGAAACGAAAACCCCAAAATCCCAAGTCAAGACCAGCCTTGGGTTTAGAAGGTTAATGTTTAAAGGCTAGGGCAAATGGATTAAAAAAAAAAAAGAGGGTTTGACAAAAAAATTTATAGACCGAAATTGCACTTTACTGTCTAAATTTTTTCTCAATTCATTTATTAGCCCTTTAAGCAACGTAAGTACTTTCACTTTTTCTTGTAGAAACAGAAACGTGTTGACTTGAAATTATATAAAGGTACATAGGCAGTCAACCCTTTTTAAATGTAATGCGAAAATTTCACTAATCTTCTATGAGGTTTCTGACATAAACAGAAACCTCCCCGAGGTTTATAAAATAACATTGACCTCCCCTGTTTTTCTAAAACAATAAAAAGTACCCCTGCTGTTACTTTCCAACCGATGGCGTTAGCATTTGCGGGAAAAGAACCAAAATACCCTTCTTAATACACTTTAATGTCACTAATTTAATACACTGAATGCCAATTTTTTTACATATAGGAGTAGTAAATATACATTTTTTTTCTCCATTTCCTTCTCAATATATATGCATATTTTTCTTCTAACATCTAAACTATTTTTTTACACATTCATTGTTTTTTTTATACATATTTTTCTTCTCAATATATATGCATACTTTACGTGGACATCACCATGTAAAGTAAAATATTGCTTTACACATATAGTGAAATAAGTACGTATACATATATTAAAAAAATATGAACTAAAATTGAGAAAAATTTGGGAAAGACAACAAAATCCACACTTTTGATTATAATTTTTTAAATTCTAAATTCTCTTGTCGAAACGAATCAATGCAAAAAAATTGTTCAAAATTAACAAGAGCAAATTTTTTTAACAAAGATAAACAATAATTGGAAAAATATTAAGTCAAATAACATCCATGTGAATTGGATTGTTGCGGTGGAGTAAGCCGAAATTATGCATCAAAAAATTTTAATCGCCTTGTTTGAGCTTTATAGGATTTTGCTTTCGACTATTGTAATAAAAAAAGTTCTTTTTACTTTTTACTTTTTTCAATTACGTATTTTAACAAATATATGCAAAGAGAGTTTTTGCTCATGGAATTTTTTTTATTTTGTCTCTTTAACTCCACCATAACTATCCAATTCACATACGTTATTTGACTTAATATTTTTTCAATTATTGTTTACCTTTGCTAAAAAAATAATGAATATGTAAAAAAAATAGTTTCGATATTAGAAGAAAAAAATGCATATATATTGGGAAGGAAATGGAGAGGAAAAAAATGTATATTTATTATATGTAAAAAATTGGCATTAAGTGTATTAAATTAGTGACATTAAAGTGTATTAAGAAGGGTATTTTGGTCCTTTTTCCGAAAATGCTAATGCCATCCGTTGAAAAGTAATGGCAGGGGGTACTTTTTGTTATTTTAGAAAAGTAGGGAGGTCAATATTATTTCAGAAACCTCAGGGGTGGTTTCTATTTGTGTTAGAAACCTCAGGGGAGGTTAGTGAAATTTGCCCAAATGTAATACATGTATGTTTAAGCTGGGGCCAATGGAAAACAGAAATGAGTGTGTTTGAGAAACCGATTGATACCAAAAAATAATATAAAAAAAAACCTCGATTGATACAATTGCACTTTACAGTACTTGAAGAAAGGCAAGTACTTTCACTTTTCTTATACAAACGGAAACGTATTGGTTTAGAATATTATAAAATTAATCCACCTTTTTTAAATGTAATCAATTTAATTAAAAGCTAATCAAACAACTTAAAAGGAAAATGTATATGATCAAATCATCAAACCGGTAGGAAAACATAAAAAATGATTGAGATACAACAATTAGTCTTCAACATGGCTCCAACACACTCACATGGTGTGTGGTGGAGCCATGTTAGAGACTGATTGTTGTACAAAATTGATCTGACGGTTATAACCTTAGCATAAAACTATGATCCAACTGTTTGTATGTATAAATAACTTTGTTTATGTGTTAAATGGTAATTGATATTCACAATTCCCCTTTTACTTTTTGTATTTTCTTTATTTTATTCATGCAACTTTATAACCATAATAACTATACTCTTTTGGACAAAAAAATCAAACAAGTAAAAGTACAATATTACAATTTCATAAGATTAAATGTGCAAATATAACTTAGAAGATCATGAATATATAGGGTGTTATTGTTGACACATAATTCTTTCCCACCCTAATTATTGAAGCAAATTGATGACATCAATATCCCCAGAGTAGAGATGGTTGACGCCATGTACATCAAACCCTAATGCAGCGGAGTGCATGATTGCTGGTAAAAATAAAAATGGTGCAGTACATATCATACTGCTCTCACGGTGGGCTCTACAACTATCCTTTGCATCAAGTATCATAAAACATCCGCATGTGCATAGCCTAGACATTAGGGGCCTGCTCGCGCTCACTCCAATCTCATTTGATTCCTCTCCGTCCACTTTGAACATTTCACAACCGCTTCTGTCACACGAGACTGGGTGAAAGCCACACCTCTGCTGGGAGGAATAGTATCATAGCCCTCCCTCCATTGAATGGTTAGAAATCGGCTCCTGATAAGTCGATTCTTAGCCAAACGACCAACCTTGCCTCCAGGATATCGAATCTCTTATCGAAACCAACAGATGCATTGATTTCAACATTCTTGATCAGAGATTGGTCCAAGCCACGTAAGAATTGAAGGACGTTGGACTGTTGGATCATCATTGGTCCAATCTAGAAAAATAGTGTTATCAAACCTACTTAATCACCTCCTACTTAATTCATCCAGAAGTGTTGAATTTTGGTTATCAAACAACCCTTGAGTCAATTAATTAGAGAAAACGTGTTCTTCTTTTGATATCGATAACGGTTATCAAGTAGGATTAGAATTCAAAACCTAGCCTAGTTCGGTTAGCTCATGGGTTTGCTCTCCGCAATTGATCAAGGTTTGATTCTTGGAGTCAACCCGCACGAGAGTAATTTCTTTTGAATCACGTAGTCCTGGCATGGATGACCTGACTTTGACCAGACGGAAGAGATCGATTGAGGTGTGCATAAATTGGTCCGAACACTCCTCATCCTCGAACGAAAAATAAAAATAAAAGACCCAACCAGAGGCGGAGGCATGTAAGGGCTGGGGGTGCCCACCCCCAGTTTTCTATTTCGGAGTATATTTTGCATATTTTTTATAGATTTTTTTTTTAAAATATAAAAATCACAAAATTAAGCGAAATGCAAGACGAATTTTCATTTCGAGAACACTAAATTATTGTGAATGATACCGTGCAATAATTACTACGTTCGTCGAATGATATGATAACAACAATACTCGAGATTAATTTTTCAATTTATTAAAATCATCCCATAAAAACTCTAAATAACTTGATTTAGTATTGGAAAAATCATCGAACCAATTTTTTTTTCATAATTCGGCCCCCTCCGACTTCGATTCCTGGCTTCGCCACTGGACCCAACCATGCTAGTTCCACGCGCAAATGGTACGCATACTGATCATGCGCAATTGTTTTTTTGTTTTGCCCGTGGAAATGTAATTTTTTATTTATAAATCAAGTGTTCATATTAGTTGACGCGCACCTCGATTATTATACTCACACCTCGGTTATCATTGGGACCAGTTCGGCCGTCCTTGGCCGGCTGGAAGTAGACTTATTCTTCTAAGACCAAGCATACTCCACTCCATCCCTACCAAGTCCATCTATCTAAATTTATTCTTCCTTTTGTTCTTTACTATAGACTAATTTAAGTTATTGCCTAATATAAAAAAGAAGGTACTCTTCCTCTTAACTCTCTGACGAGACTATTTTTGGTTTTGTCATTTTATTTTTCATCTAACCTATTGTTATTGTTTCCTAAAAACTAGAAAGAGAAATACCTTTAAAAAGATAAATCAAATTACTCATATAACAAAATTATTTTCTTCAAGAACATTGTTGCGGGATAAATTTTCTTTGAGGTTGTCTTTTTAATGAATGGGGTGTAACCCACCCTCTTACAGAAAATCCCTTTTGGGACCCATCACCGACACCTCATTGTAATAATTTGAATCGGTCATCTTTTAGGACCCGCAGAATAGTATATACATGCAAATATAGACACTAACACCCCCCTTTGTGTGTGTGTAAATAGTGATCAGCAAAAGTCAATCTCTTCCAGAGTCCTCAATCACATATAACCATTTTCGTTCACTTCCAATTCTGGTGTAATTTCCATAAACAGCAGAATAAACGAAAACAAAAAAAAAACAAATCCCTGATGGCGGATGCTGCAAATCATCCATCCATCAATGGCCGACGTCTGATTGCACAACTCAAAACCAAAGGAACCTCTGTTTTCGCTTATGGGTTCGTGTTCGCTTTCATTTATTTCACTCTCTTCTTAGCCTTTACTGCTTCCTCAAACTCTCCTTCCTCATTGTTTTCCAACTTCTTTACTAGTTTTAGCACCACTAATAGCCGCAGTAGTTCAAATAAATCAACAAAAAATTTCTCTTACATCGCCCCTGAACTTTCTCCTCTGCCAAACAACATTACCACAAAAGCTCAATCACCCACTTCAAAGAACCAGATGCAGAGTGAACCAAAATCTCCGGTAATTGCCAATGGAACTGGAAATTCAGTGCCGAAATCTTCCACTTTAAGGGAAAATACTAGTGCAGTTAAGGGTTTGGTTTCCAATGTTAGTTCTTCAGTTCTGGAGAAACAGGGGAGTGAGAATTTGGTGGAAAAGCTGATGAATTGTGATTTATTTGATGGAGAATGGGTGAGAGATGAATCGTATCCTCTTTATAAACCTGGGTCATGTTCTCTTGTTGATGAGCATTTCAATTGTTTCGTCAATGGGAGGCCTGATAATGATTACTATAAACTCAAATGGAAGCCAAAAGGTTGCAGTCTCCCAAGGTACCAAGACATTGTTCACACTGTACTTTCTATTGTGTGGTTATTTTACGGTTTTTTGTTCATTTACTTGTGAAATTTGTATTATGTTTTGTGATTCTGAAACCTCTGAATTTTGGGGTTCTGAATAAAGTTTCAGGACACCAAACAGAGTTTGTTCAAATCAGGTGCGAAGTCAGAGTTTTAACTTTTAACCTAGGGATAGCGAACATGTATACTAAAAACAAAATGGAAAGATGAACGGTACCATGAATATTTATTGACCCTAAACAAACCGAAATAGGATACTAAAATTATATAACAAGCGATATTTTTCTTATGCAAGCAGAGTGGGTTCGGATTAGCTTATCCATGGAGTACCTTTTATCCATTCGCAAAATGGGCTGTGAGTTTTTAGATATTTTTCTAAGGCTAGTAAATGTGGTTTTGGACTTTCATATAAAAGAAATACCAAAGGGCTAAAGAGATATAAATAACAAAATAAACCATTTGAAATTTGCAGTGGTGAGAGGGTGTCTGTAGTCAGGGCCGGCCCTGACATTTCAGGGGCTTAAGACGAAGTTTGAAAATGGAGGCCTTAAAAATGCTAACTATTTATCCAAAAAAAAAAAAAGCTAGCGAAGCTAAATATAAAAAACTACATGCATGTATTTAACACGGAAAATTTCCAAAAAATACATTATATTAGAAGAATTAATATGGATGTAGGATGCTTCATATGCGAACAAACCTAGAATAATCAGAGTAATTAACATACGAATCCCAAACCCTTATTGGAGACACATAAACCAAATTTAATCAATTCATGAGCAAATTAGAGTCCAAAATCTCTCTCTCTCTAGAAACTTTTCACCTCCCTTCCCTTCCTAAAAACCCATACCAGATCAGCTGCTTGGGGGGGGGGGGGGGGGGGGG
>JAXBDA010000781.1:0-27223 GCA_036023075.1 Gaultheria prostrata | reverse complement strand
TTTCCCGCGCCCCCCCCGTGACACAACGCAGGTGGTGGTGGTGGTGGGGGGGGGGGGGGGGGGGGGGAGGCGCCGCCCTCCTTCCTCCTCCCCCTAGGCACCCTTTCTCCCTTCCTCTCCTATCATCCTCCTTCTAGCCATCTCTCTCTCCATTCCTAACCCCACCATTCCTCTTTCTCTGATCTTCTCTCTTCTTTTATCCAAAAAACGATTGGCAGCATGCGGCATTGGACGGTGGCTTCGGAATGGTGGTCTTCATCAGCGTCATGGCTCTCACTTTCGGGTGTTCTGGGGTTTCTCTACCTTTTGATGAGTGACTCTATTTGGAACTCTCGGTCGTCGACGTGGGCGGCGTCCTTTGCGGGTTTCTGATGAGGTCTCTTTCTTCTTGTCTTCTCCTTCTCCCCATCTATTTTTTCGACCCCTTGATCTTAGGTTGTGGTGGGTCTTCCGGTTTCTTCTCTGCCATGGTTGCTCGTTCTCTCCTTCCATGTGCATCTCCGGTCGTCTCTCTGTTGGGAGTTACGGTTTCGCTTAACGGCAAGGATATGTGCGGTGGGAGTAGTGATCGTCGTGGTCTCCCGCTACGGTTACCGGTGGGTTTCGTAGTCTTTGCTTAACGGCTTGTGGAGCTTCCGAGAAAGCTTGGGCTGGTTGTTGTCGGCTCTGCCACTTTGTGGGTGTACCAATGGTGGTGCGGTGGGTCTAAGGTGGTGGTGGTCGTCGGGTTGTGTTGGTGGCTGTCAGGAACTTTGGCGGTGGTGGCGGAAGATGTTTTGCACTAGGCTTAGGGTTAGGTTTTGGGTTTTCTAGGGGTTGGGCCTTGCCCACTTGTTTCGGCTAGGTTTTTTTGTGCTTTATTGATGTATCTGGGCTTTGTTGGCCTTCGGATGTAATTTTCATTGTTTCATCAGGGCTTTCAGGCCCATGGGTGTTAGGGCTTTGCCCTCTGGGTGCTCCAACCTTTGGTTGGATCTTGTTTCTCCCACTCGATGTAACCTTTGTCGAGCTTCTTTAATAAAAATATTGTTGCCGATCAAAAAAAAATTGAAACTCTCTAAGGTAATCAAAGAAATTAAGAACAAGATAAGTGAAAGTGTTCCTAAAACTATTTAAAAAATGGCCGGCCAAAAAGTAGCACTTAAATCTTTATTTTCTAAGCCAAAAAAAAAAAAAACTAAAAACAATACAAGTACACAACAGAGAGAGAGGGGGATGAATGGATGATTTCACCTTTCCGACCGTGATTTCACCTTTGAAAGAGGGCCTACTAGCTTCGTGAATCTGATAGGGATTTTCACCAGTCGCCATTTTCATTTTTTTAATCTTTTCGTTTCTTTTTTTTTTTCTCTTTGTTTGCTCATGGAACCCCAGATGTAACATTCCGAATTGGGCTTTTGGGCCCCTTGGCCATTTAATTGAGTGAGTGCTTGTTTGGGTTTTAAAATGGCCTTTTATGCCAAAAAAAAAAAAAATGGGCCTATGTACTTGGTACTAAAAATTGTTAGGAGGCCTTGTTTTTTCATTTTTTTGGGGGCCTAAGACGCCGGCCTATTGGGCCTTAGCCCAGGGCCGGCCCTGTCTGTAGTTTCATGATAAGAATATTTTTACTATAATAGTAGTATTTAAAAAATAAAAATGGTGTTGTGAAGACCGCCACTATTTATCCCCTTGGCTCGATCCTTGGTTCAAATAATTATTGAATTGTCTATTCAAAATCTTCCGTTTCAAGTTCAATATATATATATATATATATATATCTAGGAAAATGCTAAATGCCCGGAAAATTTATCCAGAAACTGCCCAGAACTTGAAATCAGTGACATTATTTCAAATTCTGAGCAATATCTGAGTGTTCTTTATGTGTGTGTAGCACTGCTGATTTATCTATCATTGTAGATTGTACTGACTACTCTAGAGGAATTTCGTATATGCAGATTGAATGGAAGTCACACGTTGGAATTGTTAAGAGGAAAGAGATTGGTTTTTGTTGGCGATTCTCTCAATAGGAATATGTGGGAATCTCTGGTTTGCATTCTTAGAAGCTCCGTAGAAAATCAGAGCAAGGTTTACCAAGAAAATGGTAGCCATAACATTCACTTGGAAGCATCTTATATCTTTGTATTCAAAGTAAGTTGTAAAAAAAATTCCTCTCTTTTTACACCATAACTATTTATCATATGCTTTTTTTTTTCACCTTTTATTAATTTAGTGAAATTCCTCTGGTTACTTAGGATTATGATTGCACCATAGAGTTCTTTGTGTCTCCTTTCTTAGTTCAAGAATGGGAAATGGAAAATAAAAATGGATCGAAGATGGAAACGCTTCGGCTTGATATGATGAGGAAGTCAGCCGATGAGTATAGAAGCGCGGATATCTTAATCTTCAATACGGGACATTGGTGGACTCATGAGAAGACAGCCAAAGGGTAAAATGAGAAAATTGAAGTACTTTCATGTCCCTTAAAAAAAAAATTCATTTGGGTTGGTAATGACGAGGTCGACGATTGCAGGAAAGACTATTATCAAGAGGGTAGCCACGTCTACGGTGAATTGAACGTTCTTGAGGCGTTTCGGAAAGCTTTAACGACATGGGGAAGATGGGTTGATGCAAATATAAATCCAATGAAGACTTTAGTTCTCTTCAGAGGCTTTTCAGCCACTCATTTCAGGTGAAAAATTGTGACATTGATTACTCCATTGTCTCTCCTTTCATGTCTTTTGTTCTTTTTTTTCTTTTACTGATAACCGGACATTCGGGTCAGTTTACGCGCATCTCAACTAATTTCGGGGCCCTAAAGATAACGACTGGGCATAACCACCAGTGGCCCCAAAGGATTGTTGGCGAACCTGAGACCTGAAAGAATATGACAATTCATGTGTTGTTCATCACATTTAAGGAGTCAAGATAGGAACAATTTTTCAAAATTTTTGACATGTTGTGCACTGATCAGAAGTACGAACACAGATACGAACATAGATACTAGTAGATACATGTGCATACACCATTTTCATTGTTGCTAGTTGAAATTAAGTAAATGACAACAAAAGTACTAGTTTCTTGTTGTTATTCTATTTTGTTCATCATAGTTATGGCTGTAAAGTAAGAACAAATTTTTATTTTTTTTCATTCAACAGAGGTGGACAATGGAACTCGGGCGGGAAATGTGACGGCGAAACTGAGCCTATAAAAAACGAGAATTATCTGTCACCGTATCCGCCGAAAATGAAAGTATTGGAGAGAGTATTGAAAGGGATGAAAACCCCTGTCTCGTTCATGAATATCACGAGAATGACGGATTACCGAAAGGATGGACACCCATCGATCTACCGGGAGCAAAATTTGTCCAGAGAGGAAAGAATTTCGCAGTTGAGCATCCAGGACTGCAGCCATTGGTGCCTCCCTGGTGTGCCCGACGCGTGGAATGAGCTTCTTTACGCAGAGCTGTTGAGAAAACAAAAATAGAAACAGCAGCAACAACACACCACCACAAAAAGACCATAGGTATTAAGCAGACTCTTTTGGTTGCATATTGCACATTGTACAACGTTCTTGTTTGTAAGTATGGGAAGAGGAGAGTTAGAAATTTTCTATTGGTGTTTACATTAACAGTTGAAATTTTGAATCTTAATTACCACATAATTTTCTAATGGTGTTTTTAAAAAAAAAAAAAAAATACCTCACAAGACTCTCTCTCTAAAAACTCTCCCAAAACCCTTCACCTCCTAGTTAGTCATGGATCTCGACATCCGGGAGGTTTTGGACCGCTATAACATCTGAGTAGCGATCCTCTATGGGGTCTCTCGAACGGCGACGAGGAAATGGTTTATTTCCCGCCTCTCTTTCCCTCTCAAGTATTTTTTTTTTCGGCCCCCTAATCCTCGTCGTCGGCTCTGATCTCGACCGTGCATCCTCTGCTCTTGTTGTTTTCTCCGGTCGGTTTTCTGTTGGGTTTTCCGATCTTGGCCTAAAGGCATGGACTTTCTGCTTGGTGTCGGATGGCGTTGTTGACTTGGCTCCCACTGTGGCCATTGTTGGATGGTCCGGTCCTCGCCTAATGACTTGGTGAGCATCCGTGGCAGGTGGTTTTGTGTTGGGTTTTGTTTAGTTCCTCCGGTCAGGAGGCCAGTGGTGGCGTGGTGGTTTTCGGTGGTGACTAACCGGGGGTGGTGGTATCTCCTGTCGGATCTGGGTTGGCGGCGGCTGCTGCTAGTTTTGTTTAGGGTTAGGTTTGGGATTTTCTTTGGGCTGGGCTTTCAATGTAATATTTGGGCTTTTAAGGCCTTTTGGGTGTTTTGTTCTTATTTGGGCATTTTAGGCCCACAGGTGTTATGGACTTTGCCCATTGGTATTTTTCAACTTTTGGTTGGAACCTCTTTCCCATGCCCCGACTTGATGTACCCTTATCAAATTCAATAAATTTTTTTTGCTGATAAAAAAATAAATTGTTGTTTTTTCCGGTGTTTATTGAGAATAATGAGCTAATAGCCTGCAATCATTCCTCTCACAATTCCATTTTGGTGTTTACGGGTAATTATTTCTGCACTTTTTGATAAATGCAGTCACTTTATAGCTTTTTAGTGAAAAAATTACACATAAAAATTTCATTAAAAGACAAGATATTGAATGCATATATATATAAAAAAGAGAGAGTATGAAAATCAATTTACTTGTTGAATTGAGGCTACAATACAGTAGATTTAATTCAAAATTTGTCCACTTGTTATGGAGCCTTTGCCATTTGATTTTATGGGATGATTTAATGAGATTTCTCATTGAAAATCTCATAAAATCATTGATTTGATTTTATGGGATTTCCCTCAAAATCAAATGGCAAATCCAGCCTTGCCGGTGTTTTGCACAGCCAGTGACGAAGCCTGAAATTAGACTTTGAGGTGGCCAAGTTTAGTATGGGGAAAATTCAAAAAAGACTCTAAACTATGGCCAAACTTCGGCTTTGGCACCAAATGTTCTAATTTCACCGCAACTTGGGCTTTTTGAAAATTTCCTGAAATATAAGTATCTTTATTTTTTTTGTTTTTCCATTTGTCATTCTTAATCTATTACATGGGGAGGAGGATGGACTCGATCCCGGGATGCAGTGTGGGGCATTCAAGAGCTCTACTGCATATCTTCAGTATAGTAATTTTTGTTATATAAAAAAAAAGTATAGTAATTTTTTCTTCCTTTCCGAACAGTAGTAAAATTTATAGACTGGGCTGGGCTTTTGAAATTACCAGGCTTGGAGCCCAGTGTAGTGACCAAGATAGACGAGGTCGCCCATGGTCCCCATGCTCACTTCATTGCATACACTTGATCTGGTCATATAGGGTCAGTTTGGGAGCCTACTTTATTATTTGCATTTTGTATTTTGAATTTGTAAATTGTAGATTTTTTAATTATGATCAGAGTATATAATTAATTGTAGAGTGTGTGGGTCTATGGAAGATGTGTACAAAATAAATCTGCCTCTGTTTTTCTCTAAAAATATCTATCCCTAATTACATGCTAACTGCAATATAAATAGATCAAGTCATATGACCGAAATTACACACTGAGGTCTAAAAATACCATTTTCGCTGCAGTCCGATGTGCTTCTGGTAGGAACGGTGACTTGGCCGGAGAGGAAGCAAGAAGAAAGAGGATCAATTTTCCAAGATGGAGACAGCTATGGAAGTGCTTTTGTTAGTTTGTGACTGTGTGTATTAAATACTCTATTACAATTTACAACCCAGTTAACTCCTGCGGTTGAGTAAATACCTAGCCTAGCTATTGGAAAATAGTTTACATAGCTTTGATGGCTCACTTTAGCATAAAATAAAATATAACATATGTTTTAGCTTTTATGTAGGAGTAAGAAATTTGATAGTTCATGTTGTATTTTACCGTATGTGAAAATTATTTTAGGATTTTGAAAAGAAATGTGTTGAGCATTACATGCAAATATGGTGTTTGGGTAGATGAACTTGGTTTTTTTTAAAAAGAAATAGTTCAAATAACCACATCTTGTGAGTCAAGATAACCACATCTGATCCCAAGTTGGCTTTAAACAAGAATATATAGTACAGATAACCACATCTTGTGAGTCCAGATAACCACCTCTTCCGATCCTAGATATGGTTATCTGCGCCATATATGCAAATAGGGTTGCAAAGAATCGAAGACTTACTAGTAATAATGCAGAATAGGATTGCAAAGGATCGAAGACTTACTAAATAGTAATGTGGATGTGGATTGATATATATATATAACCATACGAGAAAGATCAGAACTTGTAGATAGTTTCCTAAGAGTTCTTTTCTTGCCAAACCAGTGGCCTCTTGGCCAAGATATAGTAGTTTGATGGTTGAAGTTGACTGTGGAGATCAACATTGATTCTACGTCCAATTGTTATGAGATTTTAGGATGTTGCTCTTAACAAATGGAATCAAGTATTCATCGGCCACAATCTTCATTTGAGGTACCGAAACTATACAATACATTCGAAGTCTCCAGAGTAATTTTATTCATCATTCTGTACTCTTTTGTTATCCTGATCATATTATTGACTCTAGCTAAACCATTATATTTGTAAATGATGGTATTTTATGTTGCGTTGATGATTATCATGGATCAGATTGGTATATGCACAAGCCCACCGGGTCTGAGGAATTAAATGAAAATGAGATATGATTGATTGATTGATGGTCTTGCGGGGAATCGGGGTATTATTGGTTTGTATGGCTTGCGGACATTGGAAATGGTAAAATTATTTTGACCCTAGTGGTGCTTGGCATGTTACCGAGATGGGCCGGGTACGAGACTTGAGTTATCTGTTATGAAAGTTGAATATCGTTTATTGTTTCCATTATATCCTTTTGTTGTCCTCGTATTGTATACTTTCCGCATAGTTTATGTGGCAGGTACGGAGCAGAATAGTGGAGACTGGAGTTGGAGCATTTGAGGACTATGGTGTTGTCTAGAGATATTTGGAGTATTATTTATTTAATAGGATTTTGAGGTCATTGTATATATTTGTGGTTTTAGGGCCCATCGGATGTATTATTGTAGACATTATTTATTTTCGATGAAAATAGGGCCTGGAAGTCTATAAAAATAAGTGTATTTGGAGTTTTATTCTTGAAAAATCCGGGTCGTTACATTAAATTATGGAGTAATTCTCTCCCTCTTTCATATTGGTCATCCCAAGGACCAACAAAATGTAAAATTATGGTTTGTGTAATTGTATAAACAACATCTTATTTTGATTTTGCTAGTTGATTAGGTTGATCAGAGTGCAGACACTAAAATTTCGGCATTGCTTAATCGCCGTCCGATTAATTAAGATGAATAAATTATCGTGATTAATTAAAGTCAAATGTTGGTCAAGACTTTCAAATAAATATTGGGTCCGTCAAATTTATGGGCTTGGTTTATTTGGGATACGATGATGATAAAAAATTCGTTAGGCTAAATCGATTAGCCAAATGGGTCAGGAAATTAGGCTAGCCCAAATGTGCAGGCCCCTTTAGAAAAGAACCTTAAAAAAGAGTCAAATAATAAATATATTATTTCTCTTTTTGGGTTAATTTAATTTCCTAAAATAAAAAAAGAAGTCAAAATCTTCTTTTTAGGAAATGAAATCATATCTTCCTGATTGGAAATAAAATGAAATTAAATCCTCGTGATTGGAAATCAAATCCTTCTTATTGGATATCAAATGAAATCAGATCAATCAAATATCTTTCTTGGAAATCTTTCCAAACTTAATACCTCTCTCTTTGAGCCTATAAATAGAGGCTCATATGAAGAAGAGGGGAAGTTTTCACTTGGCATTCAACCAGAGCTCTGACGCACTCTTCAAGAATTCAAGCAATTCCTCAACAACTTGCAAAGAATCATCAAGCACCAAGAACAACGTGCTGATTTCTTCACAAGTTCATCATCAACAACTCCAATCATTCAACAAATCAAAGTCATCTTCAAACACAAGAATATACAAGTAGTAACAACTTGCAAAGAATCATTAACCACCAAAAACAGCGTGCCGATTTCTTCACAAGTTCATCATCCGAATCATTCAACAAATCAAAGCCATCTTCAAACTGTGTTCTTCAGTTCATTCAACTTGAAGATCCAAAGAAAGTTACCATTTGTGCGATTCAACAATAAGCATTTAAGCCGTTGGAACGTACCGGAGATCGAATCAGAGGATTTTCTTTTGTTCTTTTATTGTAAAAGAGCATTAATTAGAAATTGTATTAATATTTTAAATTCTCATCAATAAATATTATTTTGTGCATTCTTTTTCTTGTTCTTAATTGCAGGACACGAATTTTTGTGTTACACAGAGGGTTCGCTCTTAACTGCTTCCAAATTTCCGATCGTTGAACGGCGGTAAGACTATTATCCCACCATCCTTTCAGAGTTCCAGTAATAAAGCCAGCTATTGTATGGTCATCATTACCATTTTGTTTGCATACAGTGCAATACATCATCATTTGATGGATAACTTCAAAGATTTGATATTCTGACATACCATCTATATTCCATTCATAAATAGTTTTTCCGTTATAAGATTTCTGGTTATGAAGAAAATCTTCTTCATACAAAACATCATGTGGAGTAGGACGAGGATAGTAGTATCTATCAGCACCTGAATAAGGATGCTTATCTTTAGGATACATAACCTTGTTTATGGAGAAAGATTTCTGACTCTCCAAAAATGGATGGAGAGTAATGCAGAATATATAGGATTGCAAAATTTCCGGCGCCGGTGAAATTTTCCGGCAGATTTTTCAAGCACCGGTGGACTTTTCTGACGGATTTCGGCGCCGGTGACTTTTCCGGCAAGGGTATATAATGTATTAAATTTAATGTGAGGGTATATTTGTCTATTAAAAATGAAGAGTGGACCTTACACCTTAGAAAAAGCAAAAAAAATGGATTAGATGTGTTGTACAAATATGAGGTGGACTAGACATGTTACAAGTAGCTATAATAGACCTTCGAGCAATTCCGTAATTATTTCTCTTATGTTCACTTGATTGACAAGAAAATAATTTGATGGACAACTTGAAATAATTTAAAAAAATAATTATTCCGTAATTCCGTAACTAAAGTACATTAATTGACAGCAAAAGTGACCTGAAGAATTGTACGTTTCGTTTCGTAGTTTTAGTTTAGTTTAGTTTCGAAGATAGGGATAATAAGTGGAGAGAGAGTAGGGGTAATAATTGAAAAGAGGAGTAATGAGTGGAGAGAGATAGAGAGAGAAATGGGAGTAATAATTGAATATATGGGTAATTATTGGAGAGAAAATAAGGTAATCATTACAAAACAAAACTATGAAACGAACAAAGCCTAAGTAATTTTGTTTTCCTATGTTTGAGGAAAGTAGAAAGTAAGATTTAGGCATTCATAACTCGCAATTGGAATTGGCGAATTCTAAAGTCAGCTTATTGGGCTGACATTAAATTTGAAAAGTGTATAGAAAAATGTAAAAGTATATAAAAAAAAATGAAAAATGTATAGGGATGTATGCTTTATTTTGTCTTTAAATGTGCTTATTGTCAGCCCAATAAAAAAATGTAAAATATATATAGGAATGTGTGTTTTATTTTACTCTATCTTTAAATGTGCTTATTGTCAATCCAATAAAAAAATCCATTGAAAATTGAGGAACCTCCAATGCGATTCCTTGCCCCTAAGATGGTGGGGCTAAAAATGTGGGAGTTCTTTCTTTTCTCTGCCAATAATTAATTGTGACTTGTTTGTACTAGTTGATTAGCTACCTAGAACACTAGTGTAAGAAAATCAAGACTGCCTATTCAATAACATTACCTGCTAGGGAATACGACCCTTCGAAATACCATCATCACGATTTAATTCAATTATGAAACTACCGAGCACTTTAATAGCTATATAAAAAAAAATATTAGGCTAATTCGCCCCACGACCAAAAAATAAAGAATGGATTGATTTTTTTTTTTTAAAAAGACGATAAGAAAAATATTTCTTGATTAGTGGTTATAAATGTATGAATAACCTGATTTTCTAAGATCCTCAAAAAGTGTTCGTCATAATTTATAAAATCAACAATTTGAATCGTGTTAATGATATCTCGAACGCCTTATTTACTTGCAATCGTGCACTACTACTCGGTATTGAACTCATATTTAGCAAGTGGTGGCTAGCTCATGCGGTAGAGTTCTTGGATGTCCCAAACTGCATTCCGGAATCGAGTTCTATTCCTCTCTCCTATGTAATAGATTAGAAATGACGAATGATAAAAAAAAAATTGTATCTAGAATTTAACCATCGCTAAATTTTCCGAGTACGTTTTGTCCATGCATATGTAATTAGCAAAAGTCGTACTTGATATAAAAATAAGCATTTATACAGTTTCTTTTTCATATTGATTGCCATTTATTTTGGTGGGGTGTGGGACCAAAAATATGCATAGAATGGGGTGGTGGGTAATAGATATTAATTGAAAGAAAGTGTCTAAGATTTCCCGAGTGAGTGATGTATTTACATCATGTCCTATTTCTAGATCGAGAAGCCATCACGACTCTATCTAGATGTCTTTTGTTATCTTAACATTAGTAGCTGTCTGTATAATCAGCTCTCGTGTGAGAAAACAATGAGAGTTTATACAAGAAATCTCCCACACATTTATTCACTTTTGTTTGTCTTTCTTGCCCCACCTTTTTCAAATTGCGATTTCTTGAGTACTCTCTCTCTCTCTCTCTCTCTCTCTCTATATATATATATATATATATATATATATATATATATATATACATAGACACATGCATCTGGTGGTGAGCCGGAGTGGTTGGATCGCGATGGGGACAGTCGATCGAGCGCGAGCCTTGAATCGCCACCCTTCTCTCTTTATCGCCTGAAATTTAGCTCTCTCTCCAGCCGAAAAGAATGAGAAGGGACACAGTGGGAATTACGGGAAAAGCTTGGAAGGGGTATTAGCAAATGCCAAAAGACTATTGAGGACAACCAAATAAACTGAAACTACGAAAATACCAACAGAGGGCAAACCAAATTGATGGGTAAAATCGTCCAAATTGGGAAAAATATGGTAAGCGGTGCAATTGAACATTCTCTATATAATGGCCCTTTGGTTTGATGGGTAAAATCGTCCAAATTGGGCAAAATATGGTAAGCGGTGCAATTGAACATTCTCTATATAATGGCCCTTTGGTTTGATGGGTAAAATCGTCCAAATTGGACAAAATATGGTAAGCGGTGCAATTGAACATTCTCTATATAATGGCCCTTTGGTTTAGATACATAGACACATTCATCTGTAGGCCACTGTTATCTGTAGGGCCTCTTGTAATCTGGGGGCGTAGAATTTCTTCCAATAAGATCAGGGCTTGAGGGTAGGGAAATTGGTTGCTAATGGGGCTAATTTTCCTCTTAGAGGTATGCCCTAGGTTGATCTTCCTTTGCAGTTTTCAGGAAGATCAACAGAGATCAGGGTTCTAAGGATATTTATAGTAATCAACGACTGTTGAGTCCCTTGCGATTAATTGCAAAGCTACAATTATATAAAGATGTTTCAGCTGCACACTCAAAGCTACAATTATATAAAGACGTTTCAGCTGCACACTCTCTGTTAATTGATTGTACCCTCAAATCGGTAGTATCCTTTAGAACCAACACTCTCTGTTGATCTTTCTGAAAACTGCAAAGGAAGATCAACCTAGGGGTACCTCTAAGAGGAAAATTAGCCCAATTAGCAACCAATTTCCCTACCCTCAAGCCCCGATCTTATTGGAGAGTAAAACGTCTTCTATGACCAAGTAGACCAAACAGAGAATCTGCCGTCAAAGTCTTTTATATCATAACTGAGATTTTCGTGATCAAACCGAGCTTCCGGATGTCCTTCTCATCTTGCTTGGAAAGCCGTCTCTTTCCGTGAGATAAATATATTAAACTTCATTCAGTGACCCCGCGATCACCCTCTGAACGATCAGAATAAGGTAAAGCTTGAAGATAAGTTTCGTACTCTATTAACTTCTCAGTCCCTCTATTTCGGAGGTGCTGACCCGGAGCGAGGCAGAGATGACTAGTGAAGATAAGTTTTGTACTCTATTAATTTCTGTCCCTATAGTCGGGTGGGACTGTATTATATCAGCTCTCGTGTGAGAAAACAAAGAGAGTTTATACAAGAAATCTCCCACACATTTATTCACTTTTGTTTGTCTTTCTTGCCCCCACCATTTTCAAATTGTGATTTCTTGAGTACTCTTCTTTCTCTCTCCCTCTCTATATATATATAGATAGATAGACACATTCATCTCTCTCTCTCAAACTACACTGTCGAGTTGAAAGAAAATCCAGAAAAATGGAAGGAGATTTCTTGGCATTCATGACAATGGTGATGGTACAAGTTGGGTATGCAGGAATGAACATACTCTCAAAGCTCGCCATGGATTCTGGAATGAGCCCGTATGTTCACGTCGCATATCGCCAAATCTTTGCCACCCTTGTTATTGGCCCCTTCGCCTACTTCTTGGAGAGGTATATATATATACATATTCTTCTACTCTTTCTTCTCTTATTTTACGCAATTCATATATATTAACATATATGTATGTGTGAATATACGTATAGCGTAACTTGTGTCTTCCCCTTTTTTCCGTTTTCTTTGTTCTCCTCCATTTACCCTTGTCGAGTTATTAATATATATGTATGGTTGTGCATTTTTTTTAAAATTGATTTTGTCACACTTTTTTTTTTCTATTGATAATATATTTCTATTCTTGTCACGTGCCATGTGATGCACGATCATTCTCGTGTCACCAAACTCACATTCCCTTTACCTTTTTATTTATTTATTTATTAATTATTTCGTGAATTTGCAAGGGATTTTTTTGTAAGGTCTTTTTGTTATTTCTCTCTAATTTTTATTAGATTGGGGTATCGTATTTACATCACATTTTTCGGCTCAAAGAGAGGAATTAGAAAAATATAAAAATATAGACCAAATTTTTATAAAAAATAATCATACAAGACAACGAAAAAGATCCAAAAAAATAAGTCTTTGACGGAGTTTTGGGTCATTTTCGTTGTTTTCTATGAAATGTTTTCAACTTTGCTCAAATTTTTATTCTTTTTCGATTCTTCTCTTTTAGACAAAATATATAGTTTAAAATTTTTACCCGAATCTGATAAAGATTACTAAATATTAGCTCAAAAGACTATGTCATGAAAATCACAAAAAAGTTAGGCTAAACTCTCAATCGCAACATAATTTTTCATTAAAACTACTATTCCAAAAGAGATCTTAAAGATGGACCATTATAATAATCAAAGTGTGTCCTAGAAGGGCCCACAGAGATCATGATAACACATTCCAATTTATTTTATGGAATAGAGTTATGTATTCCTTGGACGGACAATTTTTTTTTTTTTTTTTTTTTACAATTGGAAAATTTCAAGTTTTTTTTATTCAATTAAAAATATTTTCCCAATAAAAATTAAATGGTTGCAGATATAAAATCAAGTATATTTTCCATGTTCTGCACTAACCTGGTAGTTATTATTCCTGCTTGCAGAAAAACAAGGCCCCGGATGACAAAAATCATTTTCTTCTGGATATTTTTATCTTCACTTTTTGGGTAAGTGTAGGACATTAAATATATGCTCAATCTTTTTTTTTTTAAATACAAAATATATCAGTTCAATTTATCTCGTTCTAAAAATCAAAGGCTCTGGCAGTTGTCTCACTATTTTTCAAAACAAGCTACGTTTGGTTTTCTGAAAATACGTGTCCGTCTGAAACATGTTTTTAAATTTTTTTGCGAAACTATATCAAAACAATGTTTTTCTATCCATCTTATTTTGTTTGCTCATCTTTCCGTTTTGGGCCGAAACAAAATGTTTGCTTCATTTCAAAAAATAGCAACCAAAACAAAACAGTCTTCCAATTTTACCCCATCAAAAGTTTGATTAGACTTAAAGTGCATAGGGTTGCGTTTGTTTTTGAATGGCAATTGTAAAAACCTCAAACAATTTTACAACGTCTCCATAAAAAATAGGTAAGTCCCGTAAAGAGCAAACAAAATCGGACAGAGGGTACTACGTAAAGGATTGTTTCTTCTGAAAAAGTGTGTTTCGAAATTTCTTTTGACAATGGTAACAGAATAGTTGGATGAAATTTGCAGGGCAACCCTGAACCAGGTTCTTTACTTTGTTGGGCTACGTAACTCTACCCCAACCATTGCATGTGCTTTGTCCAATTTGCTGCCGGCACTCACTTTCATCCTTGCCGTCCCTTTCAGGTAACAATTCCTTGACATATTTTCAGTCTGCCATCTTGATGAAATGAGTCGTAAATTTTGCAAAACATACACATGAAAAACGTTTTATCAGATAAATGTATTCATATGATCTCATTACATTTGGTTTCAACCAACATATGAACAAATGTGAAATTTTGTAAGTTTTACGGCCAAGGGTGTATATAAACTAAGGGAGCGCAAGGAGACCACTGGCCTCCCCTGATCCCGACCCTCACCACACCCATTTTTTGATGACTACTCTATCCCAAAAAGATTGTCAAATCCGCCAAATGAGAACTTCAAAAATTACATTTATGTTCAAAAAAATTCAAACTTTTTTTTGTGGTAGGCTGGAAAGTTTGGGAATCAGGAAGAAAGCAGGGCAAGCCAAGGTTATAGGGACAGTGGTGTGTGTGGGCGGAGCAATGTTGTTGTCATTTTACCATGGAAGTGCAGTCATGGGAGGGTCTAGCATCCACTGGAAATATGCTGATAATATGGGAAAGCAAAATTCAGCTGAGACCCACCAAAACAACTTCTTCTTGGGTCCCTTTCTAATCATTGTTAGCACCTTATCTTGGGCCATTTGGTTCATTATCCAAGTAAGGACTCATTAACCAATCATTATCGTTATCCCATTTGTTTTTTTCCTTCAAATAATCCATTTTTTGTATCAAAAGATAATCCTTTTTTTTTTGGATCGGAGATAACCCAACTTTGTAATAGATTTTTCAATGTGGTGGAATCTGCTTAAAATAGTGCACCTTCACGAGTAGTTATTTATTTGAGGGAGTTTTTCAAATGATAAAATCAACATCAGCAAATGTTGATTTTATCTGATTTATCATTTGAAAAACTCCCCCTCAGTAGTCCCGGAACACAGCTAATGTGTGATGGTGATGTGTCCCGGAGCAGCTCGTGGGTGTATTCCGGGGGCAGTAAATAAAAAGTTTTGATGTGTGATCTAATCAGGCGAGAATGGGTGAGAGCTATTCAGCTCCTTATACAAGCTCGGCATTGATATGTTTGTTGTCCAGCGTCGAGTGTGGAATTATTGGCTTCATTGCAGAACACAACCTATCCGCATGGTCTCTGAGCCCCATCATCAGAGCTGTTTCAAGTCTTTATGCGGTACAAATTTTCGCTCGTTAATTTCCTTTTTCGTGAATTCAGATATATTACCGAACCTTAAAATCTTGTTTTTTTTTTTTTTAAGAATCAAGAATCACGCCAATTCGAGTTATCGTTCTTGCCATCCATGAAATTCAACTTGGTTGCTAACGTAAAAATCCATCATTTTAAATTGAAAATGCACATTTGTTTCAGGGGGCTATTGGTAGTGCACTTGCATTTTGCCTCATGTCTTGGTGTATACAGAGGAAAGGCCCTCTTTACGTCTCAGTGTTCAGTCCACTCCTACTTGTCATCGTGGCCATTCTCAGTTGGGCGCTTCTCGAAGAGAAATTATACATTGGAACGTGCGTATAACAGTTTTACTTGGCTTTAATTTTTTGTTTTGTTTGGAATTTGATTAACATTTATTGGCTATTATCTTACTACATGATTCTTCTAAATACTCAGTGTTGCAGGGTCGGCCTTGATTGTTTCGGGGCTCTATGCCGTTCTTTGGGGAAAGAACAGAGAGGTAGATACAACGAACAACACCGGGGATGAGGGAGAAGAGCAACCGGAAGAAAAGGGCGACGTGGAAATGCAGTTTTCCGAGATTTTTAACGGCAATCTTCATGAAAAGCCAAGCAATGAAATGGGATGTTTATTGATTGGTGTTTCTTGAAGATATATCAAGTCTTCAAAATTGTTTCTTCAATCTGTTGGCTTACAAATTGCTAATTTATAGGAAACTAGTGAATGCCCGTGCCTAAAGGCACGGCGCGACGTAATTTGATCTCAATCTAATAAACTACAGTTATGCTATTTACCACTTAGGACTCTCTACGTACATCAAGTTAATACGAATCAATATAAGAGGACTTGCCGGTGCCTAAAGGCACGAAGCAACACAATTTAAATGATTATTCTTCTCTATTGTTGACCATTCCGCCAACCAGGCTAACTTTTCCTCGAATTAGTTTTTCAAAGAAGTTTTAAACAAAGTTTATATAATCAACACTAATTAACTATGGCACAATAAATCTAGTAAGAAACTTCACAATAAATCTAGATTGTAATACTTCCTTGAACACTACAATATTCGACTCGATTGTAGCCCTCGAAAGGCAGTGATATTTGAGTAGAAACAGATTTGATGTTGTGAGTTATTTTCCTCCTTCCTCCTTGCAATTTATTACTCCTATATAGTTGAAGGACCAATCCTTGAAAACCTTCTGTGAGATATTATTATCATTGGGGAAAAATTTTGAGCAACTTTCGGAGGTATGATGACCCATTTTTGAGCTCTCAAGTATTAGTATGGTGTGATCGGCTAGTAATTGCCCAAGCCTTAAGGCACGGTGCAACATATTTGAAACACGGTCTATATAAAGTATCATACCCCACATTTCCATTCTCCCAAACAAACTTTACTCCTAAAAAAATGTATCCAAATAGGCATCAATCATGGTCCATCTAAACCTGTCTAAAACAACCAATTTAACTAAACCTTTCTAACCATTAGTTGCATTCAATGATAGCATAATGGTAACATAGCATGTAAAATCAAATAGAATTCCTACTGGAATTCCATTTTTCGGACGTCCACTCACTTCTACCCCTCCCATTATGAAGCCAACACCCAAGCAATGCATTTCTAACTCTTAATAAGAATATAAAATTATGAGAAGTTACTTTCCACTCAAAACAAATGCTAATAGTTGCTCTGTCGAGTGAAATTGACAATTGGCATGCTCTCTTGTGAGCCCTGCATTGCATACGTCTTTATCCCTCCATGCCACAGAAGTCGCTTATCCCTTGCAATTGTCTTGCAACAGATTCAAAAATGGCACAAATTGCACTTGTTTCTTTAACTGACCAAGGAAAATAGAAATGCAAAATATTTTGAAGATTAGCATTAAGTAAAAAGAATAAGACCGGATTGGCAAACGGAGTAGGTACTGCTGATATGTTTCCAAGTTATGGAAAAACTCATCCAAAGAACTCAAGAACTTACCCTTTGAGGTTCTCAATTAATCCTTCAAGATCAACAAAAAATTCAATAGAAAGTGCAGCATTTATCAAAATATTACCACTAAAGAAAAGTGAGAAACTAAGCTTTCAGTTGCGAATATCCCTAAGAGAATCTTCCAAAATAAAAATTTACATGTTAATGGTATCTGAAGTGGAGGTCGAGAGAGATTACCTGTGATGATGTGATATACAACGAAAAAACTTCACAATGCTTTTTTCAATCCACCTATCCACTATAGTAATGACATTTTCTTACCAAACAAACCGTAGTTTAACTGTGATGACCGACTAATAAAGTCTCATATATTCTGCCATCTCATTTTCCCGTCAACAGGGAAAAACTGCGTATCGATAAGGATCCACTGGATTTTTCAATTATCGAGAAAAAAGAAAGTGGTCACAAATAATACGCTACAAATTCAACTCAACAAATTAAACCAGGTGAATTGGAAAATAATATTGTAATAACCTATTCTAGGCCTCATGTATCATTTCGTAGAACTCCCATTCTTTTTTCCAATAGTTCGTACTTCACAAACAACTCCAAACCTCCAAGATTTGCAAAAGAGATCACATCTAAGATCGCTTGAAAGCAGCACTAAATTGGTATATATCAGACATACTCCTAGAAATTAATAGATTTTTTTGCAACAATAACCATTTGAAAGAATCACAACTGCCATCTAGATATATATTTTTTTGCAACAATAACCATTTGAAAGAATCACAACTGCCATCTAGATTGAACATAACGTCAGTAGCACTCCAAAAGCAGCTAATGGATCCGAGAATTTTGAATCACCAATAATACCTGGAAAGAAAAAACGGAGATCAAAACGATGATTTCCACATCTTCGATTTCATCAAAGCGAAGCCCTACTTTCGCACTCAAAAAACACTAACTTGGTAAATTCGATCCAAACCCAAGAATTTGCCAGAAAAAGTCAAATCGACGTGCAAGAGAGAAGAGAGGAAACATAGGGAGTGAACCAATAAAACAAAAAATATGCAAGATAATAAGTTAAGGTGAAATAAGCTTGATAACCCACCGATTCAAATCTAATTTGTCCTGCCGAACACAACATGCCTATCTCTTATGAAACAACATGCACCACAGCAAAGGACAACATCAGCTTGGTCCCGTATGCTTCAAAGGCCAGAAAGCATTCAGATTTAGGTAATAAGAGGGAACACAACTCGCCTATTTGGAAATTTGTATAACATGAAGATGAGTTGACTACATGGTGATATAGAACAGTATCAGGTGCTATGTAAAAGTCAAGCCCAGACAATTAAAGAGAAGACGAAGGACAAAAATCAAGTCCAGACAATTAAAGAACGCAAAAATCTAACACAATAAGAATGTCAAGCATATATAATAGTCAGCTATGCAGAAGTCATGAAGCCACATACTCATGTCACTCATCAAATCATATATCGTGCACCTTTTGTGAAAGCTCCTATGGTATGTGGATCCGGAAACATAGAAGACAAATCTGGAGAAAAGGAAAAAAAGAACTCAAACAACTGATTAGCATAAGTAATTTGACTTATAATGTTCGCTCCATCTTTCATCAATGGGCTTAGAGTTTTATTCAGAAATTAAAACCTTCAACAGAAAAGCATGAATGCATATCCAAAATGGTTTTATTTATTTATTTATCGGTATATACAAAAATGCTTTTACCAACTTATGTTGATGCTTCTTTTCTATTTTCTCTTGAGAAACTAAATTTGCATCGTTCCTATAAAGCCAAATCATCATAGTAGGTTTCTAAGCCATATCAAAGATCAAGAAACTTCACAATCAAACAATGGTCCATTCAATGGTAAAAAAAAACAATGGTCCATTCAAGCAATCCTATCTCCCAAGTCTCACCACAGCCCGTTTGATTGCTACTACTGAGAATTCAAATAAACAGTTGAAATGAGACACATTACGCTTCAACCTGCTAGAAATTGAACATCTATTGCTTCTTCAACAATCAATAAGCGAATTGGAGTAGATGGAGTCGGATATTCAACAAAGTTATTTAGCCAATGATGACCAAGCCTTTAAGGTCCTTGTGGTACTCTAAATGAATTTTTAAAGGAACATATCCATAACATTTGCATACTCATAGATGAAGCCAACAAAATCGAATTGACATATGCAAGTTTGATTATGAGCTGCTCACTTACTCTAGCAATCCCAGATATTGTAAATACTAGGAGGTCGAAATCTTTTGCAGTCATTAACTCTTCACTATCGAGCTGAGTTTTCCAATCGGTGTTTTTTCTGATCATAGTAAAATTGGATGTTATTTAGCGCTCAGAAAAAACCTGAACAACAGGGACTTTGAACAAACTTAGGTCGTCATTGAGTACTGGACAAAAGAAAGAGAAACATTTAGCAATTGGAACCAGATTATTTTAACTAACTGCCCCGATATGCACTGGAACCAGATTATTTTAACTATTCCCAAGAAAAATGCAACATAAATTTTCGTCAATATTCAGATCTATCCCCCAATTTCGGATCTAAAGCATCTTATAGAGCATCTTGTGGAGGAGGCTATTATTCCGGATTATTTAGAGACAGAGGCTGGCGATTCTATTTTGATATTTTTGGATTTTTTCTTGCAGGATTACATGAAGGATAAAAATCATCCTTCATCCGAAAAAAGAAAAGAAGCCAATAGAATGTTCTCTATGCATGCTCCATTCTGAATTTTCTAAGCAAGTAGCCACAAAAGCAATAATCCAACCATTCACATCTCAACCATAGAACTCAGAGGGAGACAACAACCAATAGGTCTATTATTATTGAATGAATGATCATGGAAAATAAATCCACATTAACAAAGATGCTAAGCTGCCTTTAAATATAAAAAAAAAAAAAACAAAGATGCTAAATTTATTTTCCAACTATCTCCCAAAAATCCAGCAGTTCATCGAAAAGCTCAAGTTGTAAACTAAAGTTCAACATTTCGTATTCTTACACGCTACCAATTATAACTGGGATATGAAAAGCATGATGTAATACAAAGTAGAAAACAGGAAAAGAGAAACGTAGAATAACATATGACTTTGCTGCATTCAAATAAGTGTACTGAACATGCATTTAAATTGTAAATTGGCTAGCTTAATTTCCTCTCTGTGCCGATTTGGGTGTGCTTTATGATTGTTTAGAGAAGGTTGAGACTAGATATACCTTATTAGTATGCCAAACTCATTGTTGACGTACTGATCCTCTGGCCAAAACTTGAGATAGTTGACACGGTGAATTTTTTTTTTTCTACAAAATATAATGAAAGTGAAAAAAAAATGGAACAAATGTTAAACCTTGAACACTACAATAGAACTTCAGGGTGAACAATATTTGTCATGGAGTCTGTAGCGTCCTTGGGGAGGAGGACACTTATGTTGTCAGCAGATGTGCACCTGGACATCCCCACATAACCTTGCCCATGACTGAACACTAGTACGCGCAAATCGAGCCTGACGTACTTCAGCAGATGTGCACCTGTGATTTATTATTTTTTGATGATTTCTCGCGGGGCCTTAAAAACACGTTTGAATCACATTGGACGGTTCAGATTTTGTAAAAACAATTTTTAAAACCTTCAAAACACCCAAAAGCTTTTAGTCAGGGATCCCTGACTGGAAGCTTACCGTAAATAGGTATATATATATATATAGATTTGCTCGCAAAAGAAAACTTTCTACTTATTTTCTTGATGTTTTAGGCAACATTGATGGAGAAATAGGAATGGAATAGAGTAATAAGTTGTAGTTTTCACTATATAATATAGAAAGATGTATCTGTTATTGTGTATGATTACAACGAAACCCACATGAATATTTGCATTTCAGTTCTTAATGAGAATTTATAGAACAAACCAAACCAAACCAAACCGAGCCTTTTGTCCCAAATCAATTGGGGTCGGCTACATGAATCATTTCCTCCACTGAGCTCTGTCGAGTGCTGCTTGCTCACTTAGCCCTAGTAGACTCAAATCCTTGCGCACTACCGCATCTAATATCAATTTGGGTCTTCCCCTCCCTGGAGCATTGCTACTTCAAAGCTATCCTATCCGCTCTCTTAACTACTGCATCCGCTGGTCTCCGATAGACATGCCCAAACCACCTAAGCCTATTTTCCCTCAACTTCTCTTCTATAGGTACTACACCTACCATCTCGCGGACTGTTTCATTTATAATCATATCTCGTCTAGTCTTACCACACATCCACCTCAACATTCTCATTTCCGCTGCACTTATCTTGTTCACCTGCTGTTTCTTAATAGGTCAGGATTCTGTCCCGTAAAGCATCGTTGGTCTTATGGCAATTCTATAGAATTTACTCTTCAATTTTATGGGTACCCTCTTGTCACACAGTACACCAGTAGCGCTTCTCCACTTGAGCCACCCCACTTGGAACCTATGGGTCACATCATCTGCAATTTCTCCATCTTGACTAATAATAGAGCCAAAATACTTTAAATGGTCACTCTTTGGTATCTCCTGGTCTTAAATCATCATTCTTTCTTCGGACGCACTACTAGTACCACTAAACTTGCAAACCATATGCTCGGTCTTACTCTTGCTTATCCGAAAGCCTTTATACTCTAGTGCATCCCGCCAAATTTCTAATTTAGCATTAACACCGCTAGTAGTTTCATCTACAAGGACAATATCATCTGCAAACAACATACACCATGGGATATCCTCCTGAATCTGTCTAGTCAATTCATCCATAACTAAAGTGAAAAGGTACGGACTCAAGGCTGACCCTTGGTGCAATCCTACTGTGATGGGAAATTCACTTGTTTCCCCTGCTGGTGATCTAATGGCAGTGACGACACTTTCATACATGTCTCTAACCACATCGATATATCCTTTGGTCACTCCCTTTCTCTTCAGAACCCACCATATAATATCTCTAGGCATGACTTGGGTTATAAAAAATGAGAAAAACTTGGGTTCGTGTAGAGTACCACGTGGCGCCTGACGTGGTACCCTTAACACCCCATCATGCCATCTATCTATGCAATTAATGGTTCAGATTTTAATTAAACAACTCTTCCATGAAAAAGTTTATTTAAAAATTGGACCGTCTAAAATATTTTTAGACGACCGGGATGCGCGCAGGGTGTCGCCATGGTTAACCTTTACGCACCCAAGTTTTTACGCCCAAAAATGGAGAAGTCCTTGATTCCAGAATTGGGAAAAAGATGTTCACGAACCTCATTGGGCCTATTTAAATTTCTATTCGATGCACATAATCATATCATACATGTCTATATTGATAAAGAGCCAAGAAATGAATGAGTTGGAATTTATTTAGTTTGAAAAATGTGTTAACTTGGTTTGTTATTTATAGGCTAAGGGTGTTTCGGAGCCCCTTTTCTACTTCTCATTGTCACATGTTTGAGTCTTGGATGTTTAGGAAACTTGGACCAAAATGACTTTTAACAAAATGAATGTTCCATTAGACTTTAGAGAGGAGAAGTGAAAAAGAGGTGTGGATGAGCTTTTGACTTCTCATTTTTCACTTTTCTCATTTTCATTAACAAAAAGACCCACAAAATGTATTCTGAACATATCTCCCAAACACTACTCTTGTTGCAAAATGCATTTTTCACATTCCTCCCAAACACTCCTACCAAATTCAAAATACATTCTGACCATAATCCAAAAAGCTAAAAAACCAAAAAATTGAAAATGAAAAGCTGAAAATGAGGCTCCTAAACACCCCTATTACTAATTGCAAACGAATTGCAATCAAATGATCGCAAACCTATCTCAAGTAACTTCAGTTTTTTAAACATTATAAGTTTATTGAGCCGAGTGGATTCTTGTTCATAGTCATACTCGGGTTTGAAAAATTATTAAGTCCTCGCACTGAGGCAATCCATGAACCTCTTTGTGGCCTCGCCATTTTTGGTCACACGTAATTGCTACGTTTTAGAAGTTAGAATCGAGGTGCTCACGCCTATTTACACGTTGGACGTCGACAAGTTCTGACACACGCCGCCGCCCGCATACTGTTTTTGCCAAAAATTGAAAAACAGTTTGGTAGGCTAGAAAGTGTAGGAATCAGGAGGAAAGCAAGGCAAGGCAAGGTTGTAGGTAAAGGTGTCAAATGGGTCATGCTGGCACGGCACAACACGATTAAACCCGCCACGGGCACGGTTAGGCACGGTAAAAGTTGGGCACGGCACGGTCTGAGAGGGCACGGGGCATGGAAATGGGTGGGCACGGCACGGTAGTTGGCCTGGCACGACACGGTCTAAGCTGGGCACGCCACAGGCACGACACGATAGTTGGCCTGGCATGGCACGACACAGACTTAGTTAGGCACGACACGGTCTTAGTCTGGCACGGCACGGGCACGACATGGAAGTGTCAAGGGCACGGCACGGGCACGAAACGAAAGTGGCACGGGCACGGCATGGTAAATGGCCTGGCACAACACAGCACGAAACGGTCTTAGTGTGGCACAGCAAGGGCACGACACTGTAATGGGTCTGGCACGACACGACACGACATGGTCTTAGTCTGGCACGGGCATGACACGGAAGTGGTAGGGGCACGGCACAGTAATTGGCAAGAAATGATTATTTATTAAATAAATTGAAATGAAATTTAATTAAATAAATTGACTTGCCATAATAAGGAAAAAATTAAAAATGAATTTTTGAATAAAAAAAATTGAATTTTGACTTGTCATGGCCCATTAGGCCATAAGCCCATAATAAGTCAAAATAAATTTTATTAAATAAATTGAGTTGTGCTGTTGTGCCGCTTGTGTAGTTGTGTTGTCAGAATGTCAGTTGTGTCATTGTGCGGGTGTGCCATAATTAGATAAAGGTAAAATGAGGAAAAAATATAAAAAAATGAATTAAAACTTGTCGTGGACTCATGGCCCATAATAAGTAAAAAATAAATTTTAATTGAATAAATTGACTTGTCATACTAAGGAAAAAATGAGTGAAAATAAAAATAAAATTTTGAATAAGAAAAATAAATTAAATACATTTTGACTTGTTCATGGCCCATGGCCATAACCCATATAAATAAATCATAAATCAAAAATAAAATTTTATTAAATAAATTGACTTCCCAATTGCCATAATAAGGAAAAAAAATGAGGATAAATTTAAAATGAATTTATGAATAAAAAAATTATAAAAATTATAAAAATTAAATTTTGATAACAAAAAATATAAATTTTTAAATTTTGACTTATGGCCATAGGCCATAATAAGTCAAAAATACATTTTTATAAAATATGTTGAATTTATTTCAAAAATGTGGGAAAATAAAAAATGAATTTTTGAATAATAAGATTGAAAATTTTGATTTATGAATTGATAGGTCAAAATTGAATTTTGTAGATATATAATATGTATATTACATGAGAACGGGGCCCCCAAAATTGGCCCTTTATGGAGTGCCCCAGGCCTAGGCCTAGGCCGGCCCTGGTAACAGACTCTCTGCATTAAAAGTGGTTGCCTTTGCCAGGTTTGGCCTCATTCATAATACTTGTCGCAACCAACAAGGCCGGGCCAGGCCCACAAGGCCTGCGCCTAGGGCACTCCAAAAAGGGCCAATTTTGGGGGCACTCCAACATTTTTTAAAAAGGGGTTAGGTTAGGACCCTTTTTTTTACCCAAATAAAAAAAAGACCCAATAATAGTTACAAAAGGGCCTAAACTATCGTGGTCCAATCTAAAAAAAAGACTCAATATTATATTAGTTAAAGGCTTAAACTTGATAAATATATATTTTTTTTTTCAAATCTAGATCTTTATGACTTTATTCTTAACAAGTTACAAATTGGAACGATACAGTCAAAGGCACTCAAATTTTAGAGCTTTCTGTATTGTGATTGTTGCGGAAAAAAAATTTAGGGCACATTTTTTCAATTAGGCCTAGAGCACTCAAGAAGCTTGGGCCGGCCCTGGCAACCAAATTCCCATGTCCGCCACGTCCTTGTCGACAAATTGCATCCTCGTGGCAGTGGTTTATTATCCCCACGAAATGGATAACCGTTTCATTTTTTCTACTTTTGAATAATTTCAGCTATTTCTACATTTCAATGTTTTTAACTTTTTCTCATACAAAAAAATACTAATAATTTCAGCTATTTGCTAAAGGACAACGTATGTAGCTAGGTTCTAATTGAGAAAATTGTTGTAAGCTTCATAAGCCGAGCTCTTTTTTGGTCGGTATATTTATGATCAAAACCGACATCTACATGTATCCCATTTGATCGAGTTGTTCCTTCTTTAAGGCTTTCATAGAGTGTCTCTTTTAGGATTGTGGAGATGAATCGATTTAATATGTATTTTGTTTCAGTGTGGTATTTATTTCAATCAAGAAGGATTGAATACTTTGAAGAAGACGTTGAAAGCTGCATATTTGTATACCAAAAAGAAAGAAAGCTGCATATTTAGCATGTTACAATGAAATTTGAGATGATCCGAAATGATGGAAGTGTTGACACCGGATTTTTTGCCCCACTCCTTTTTTTCAAAGCAAATCGATGGCACTAAAACAAGCAAGAAAGTGAAGGTCAATAATTATCGAGAACACTTGATTCCTGTCAAATGTAAACCGGCACAGTACATATCATATGGTTGTCACGGTAAGTTAAATATCAATCCCTATCATTGAACATCACATAACATCTACATGTGCATAGGTCTCATCTTGGATTTCTTGGATATTAGAGAGAGAGAGAGAGAGAGAGAGGGCGCCGTCCAAAATACTTTTAGACGGCCAAAATGCACGCTTAGACACCACGTGTGCGCTACCCTATTTGCACCTAAAATTTTCTCTGTTAAATTGTAGGGCTGGAACAGCAAATGTTGAACATCAACATTGACAAAATTTGTAATCTACAATGAAAAAAAAAAAGGAAAAAGCTCTCTCCTCTACCCTAGAGCTCTCCATTCTTTCTTTCAACTTAGCCGCCCCCAGGGTTTCTCCTGGGGGGAGGTGCCCCGCCGCCCCTCCTCCGGCTCCCCCACCCCTTCTCTTTCTCTCCTTCCTCTCCCTCCATCTCTCATTCCACCTCTTATCCCTCCACTTTTCCAATTTCTGATCTATTCTTCTCTTATACAAAAATCGATCGGCACTACAGCATGGTGATGGATGGCGGCTCAGAGCAGCGGTCTGCATCAACATTATGGATTTTGACATTCGAGTTTTCCTAGAACGATTTTAACAATTGAGAAGCTGTCCGATATGGTTCCTCGGATGACAACGGGGTCAGCATCGATAAAGATCTCTTCCTCTTGTCTCTTTCTCTCTCCCGTCTATTTTTTCGAACCCTTTTCCTGCTCATCGTTGTTTCGCGCACTGTGGTTGTAAGGACCCGTATTTTTAAGGTGCTTTTCGGAAATAATATTGGGAAAATGTGAGGAAATGAAAATAAGTTAAAGTGGGGTCAATGTGTGTTTGAAATAGGGCTGCTCAAAAAAACCGGTGAACCGTGAATCCGGTCCGAACCGAACCAATCCGTGCCTTTTGGATTTTAACCATGGATTAATGGTCCGGACATGGATTAATGTCCGGACACGGATTCAGAAAATGAAAAACCGTGACTCGCGGTCCGGACACGGATTTTGATTTTGAAACAGTGGATTAACCGATCCAGACCATGAGATTTTTATTATATACTCCCTCCGTCCCTTTTTAAGTGTGTTACCTCGTAATTCCAACTTATTTTCTCTCACATCAACTTTTACAACTTTTACATCTACTTTCCACTACTTACCCTTATCAATATAATAATACCCA
>JAXBDA010000780.1:0-71175 GCA_036023075.1 Gaultheria prostrata | reverse complement strand
ATAGAGACGAATTTTACCCAAGTAAGCAATCAGCTATCAGTTGAACTTCCTACTTTGGGCTCGGACACCAGTAACCGAATGGATTACCATTTTTTTCACATCTTCCTCTTCAGCTGAGGACCTAAACGACACAACGTGAGACAAAAAGTTATCAGATAACAGAAAACAAGGAAATGGTGATTGATGCAATATGTAGGATAAGCTACTATGACCAAGTCCATTTTTCTACTTTGGACTCGAACCCAAATGATCCATCCGATGGCCCAAAACATTCGCAGCTTCCTCTTCGCCTTCTTCATTGCCAGGTGAACCTGATTCTTCATCAAACTTCTCATTCAACAGTTCTTCCCAAAAACCCTCGTCACGCTCTTTATCCCCACTCTCGAATTGCTCAAGTTGTTCATATTCCTCATCTTCTTCCTCTTGGTCCTTTCTCGCCCAACCAAATCCCTGCATTTCCCAAGCAAGTGCCTCCAGCTCTGACACTCCAAACCCATAACGATTTTCAAATTCCTTATTTTCAATTTTTAATGGCTTTTAAGTTTTAACCCTTCCTCACTTCCATTCGATTCACCTCTAACACAACTTGGCCTTGATCAATTGGACGTGGCCTTTTCCTAGTAATGGAGACTTCTAGTTCCTTTTTCTCCTTTTGTTGGACTAATTGCGGAATAAATGATGGGTTTTCGATGGCTCTTGCCAAAAACCTCATCATTTGCTGCTGTTTCCTTTCAGTCCCTTGAAGCCTCAGTTCCATGTCATGGAAGTGAGCTCTTGTATTCTGTTGTTGCTGTCTCAGCTTCACCAGTTCCATCATCAAAACCTGCTAGTCACGCCTCAAATGATCTAATTCTCTGTCCAACCCAAATCTTCCAAGTTCAACACAAGGGCCTAGAGCTTGTTGCGGAGGCGCCTCTGAAGAAATCGATGAAGAAATCAACAATTCACTAATCTGATCAAACTAACTTGAGAGAGAGAGAGAGAGAGAATGAGAGAAAGAGAGATTCATTCTTAATTCTTGAAATGTTTTTGTTTCCTACAACAGGACCTGAACCACAGCTTATATACATCACCCAAAACTACCTAACAGCTTCATAACAGACTGTGACAGAAAACCCACCAAACCAAACGAGGATTAAACAAAAACCCACCAAATCTCACCATCTCAGGCAACGATCGGCGGCTCCTGCAACTACAGCAACATCAAATCTTTCTCCCTCCTTCTCTTCTTGGTAGTTGATATGCTTAAGCTTCCTACTTTGGGGTCTTGCAGTTAGGGTCCCTTCTTTTTAGCATTTTTTTTGGGGCCTAAAGGGTGGCTTTCTGCTTTATCCTGCAGTGATCTGGATATTGATTTCGACTTTAAATGTGCCCAAGAATACAGTTTCACCTTGTTTGGTGAAATGACTTTGATGGGGTGGAGACAGAAATATTTGAAGGTCAGTAATCTTCGTTGTATTTGAAAATGAAAAACTACCACATGTATTGCTCTCTTGCTGAACGTCCGTTCACAGGCCACCCACCGGCGCCCATTATGCACGTGTATGTATATGTAAAATGTACATGTGTGTATGCACGTTCCCTATTTCTTGTTCCACCCAGTGGCGGAGCCACATGGAGGCCTGTGCCCACACTGGATTTTTGAGGAGGAATTTTTTTTTTTTTTTTGTAGAAAAATATAAATTGGTATATTATCTTTTTTTTACTTACAAAAAATTAATTAGTGCTCTTGGAAAGTCATTACTTGGTGTTATAATGTAACTCTCCTACACATATTTATGTGGGACTCAAGATTAAATATATGAGTTTTAACTGAATATGCGATGAAATTAGAAGAGAGTTAGGACACCACATGGCGATGCCCAGAGCCACTGAATAACTAATTACTCATAAACAAGTCTTAATTCACTGGATTTTTGCCTCAAAACTACATGTTTCCATACCTCAGACCTCCACTGACTCGAACCCCAAAACCTCCCCCTTGGAAGCCAAGTGAGACTCATTTCATAAAATGTAAGTCAAACGAAACTCATTTCAAATGACAAAATAAGACATGTTAGAAATTCTTTAAGAATAGATTTTTTTTTCACAACAAAAGTACTAGCGTTTATGAATTGTGCCCTCACTGACCAAATTTCCTGGCTACGCCACTGGTTCCACCTATATGTATATGTTAGCATTAAAAAAGAGCAAATAGGTAGTTGTTGGATAGAAACAAATTTGCATCCATCCCAATTGAAAAGAGCAACATGAAGTATAAGCTACTGTCAATTACCGTATATATCCGTATACATGTTCTATGAATTCGTCCCTTCAATAGCTATGCAGATTGAAGACGTTCATCCAGAAATAAAATATCAAAATCTCATCGGACAAAAAATCATTTTGTTCAAAATCCAGTAATGTCTCTAATACAATTACTCTCACCATAATACATTCATAGTTGCAATAAAGCTAAAAAGAAGATAATTTGACAAATGCATAGGCCAATTTCCCGATTCCTCTCCTCGAGACATAGACGCTTAATTATTGACAAAAGAAATTGCCGAAAAACTAATCAAAGATTGCTAAAAATCACTTAATACCCACTGTGGCCAGCCAAAGTAGTTAAACAAACAGAATCAAAACCTTGAGACCTAAAAATGTTACCTTTTCACAAGGAATAGCGCGGCTAGGATTATTAGCCAAAATCGAGCTCACAATCGATGCAATTCTGGAGCTATCATTGCCGCTCCAGACGAAGTCGAAGCAGGGGAGCTTCACGTCGCACGGCGGAATGGGCGGCAACACGACGGCTTTGGGATCGGGACGTCGTCGTCGTCGTCGTCGAATTGAACCTTGAGACCTAAAAACGTTGGGATGCAGTAGAGGACGAAGATGAAGAGGAAAATAGTTGGAGGAAAATGATTTTGATCTAGTGTAGGCAAATCTATTATCTGGGAAAAAAAATTCGCTTACATTGTTTTCGATTATGTATAATTTAATAATCGATTCACGTGATTTTTTACGCGGTTAACCATCTTGACAAGATCTATAAAATGAACGAATGAGATTGCATTAATAAGCTTGTAATTAATCACAATCGAGCAATTACTCAACCTAGTTGGTATTATACTTTGATAAAAGGATTGGATCGAATGTGGTCAAATTTGTTTTCATAAAAATAAATTCACACCAATCATCTCCGATCATGCACTAATAATGATTAAATTTGTATAATAAGTAACAATGTATATGTTATTGGCAAGATCTAAATGTTGAATGGTCCCGATCAGATTAATAATCCCGGAATAAATCTCGAGTGACAATTAAGTTTCTTGGAAAGGTTGGGAACCTAAAACGACGCCGTTTTGTGTTGTATGCTTCCCAATATTGGGATCCCTAAAACGACATCGTTTTGACTACGTGACATAGGTTGAACCCATGCCACGTACTCAAAACGATGCCGTTTTTTGTTGTATGTTTCCCAACATCGGGATCCCTAAAACGACGTTGTTTTGACTACGTGACATCGGTTGAACCCATGCCACGTACTCAAAACGATGCCGTTTTTTGTTGTATGCTTCCCAATATTGGGATCCCTAAAACGACGTCGTTGTGCCTACGTGACATAGGTTGAACCTGTGTCATATACTCAAAACGACACCGTTTTTTATAACAAGCGATAAAAGCGCGAACTGGTATGGCACTTACCAGCATTGATGAAGACTTCCGTAGCGATAAGGAGGGCGACTCCAACGCCCATTCCGGCGACGAAGATTACGGCGGCGGTTGCAATTGGGTTTACCGACAGCCAAGCCAATCGGAGGTCCAGCCGGGTACTGCTAATTTTAGCTTGATTTACAGTTTTCTCTTTCTGAATTTGACAAAAAAAAACCATAAACCTATCTCGAAGTTTTGTTAGTTTTGGAACAGCAAACAATCCCGAACAATGCGACAAATCAATTAACCCATTTACAAAACTATAAGATTCATTCAGTTTTTCATCACCATTTGGACCACATATACTATAAGTTATCCTACCTGACACCCATTGAGTGAAAATGTAGCACCGTTTATCTACATATGCCACAAGAATTCAAGTCCTACTGGTCACTTTATGGTTCGACGTAGCGGAGCTATTCATGGGCCAGTGTGGGACCGTGCCCACACTGGAATTTTGAAATTTAGGAGTAAACTTTTTTTTTTTTTTTTTTGTGTAGTCAGACTTTTATTTCCCATTCAGAACTCAGATGTGGAACCCAGTTAAAAAAAAGACAAAGAAACGTTGTGCGCTTGAGATGGAAAAGCCTAACTTTAGTAACTTTTGTTCATGGCTATGATAGTTGGGTTTGTATTTTTCTGGAAACGTTGTTAACTGTAATGTGGGATTTTTTTTTTATATATATATATACATGTTACTTTTTGCTAGAATTTTTAATGAAGTAAGTTCATATTGGCGTATCATTTTAGGGGGTTTCAATGAACATTTGTGTAGAAATACCACTCAAATTCGTCGAAACGCGAGTATTCACTTATTATGCAAAGCACTAGCTGGTGTGCTTAGATTTATACTAATGTTCTTAAATGCAGAGCACTGGTTGGTGTGCTTAGATTTTTACTGATTTAGTTGATGTAGAGTACTTGCTATTGTACTTAAATTGATTTTCTTACAATCCTAATCTTACTCTTACTCTTTTCCGGTATGAGAACATCCTGTTAATCAACATGTTGTGGTTAGACGAGCTTATATACATTAGCATATTAAATTTTGGGTTAGCATATGGTAGATTGGACCCCTGGTTCCGCCCTTGGTGGTGCCCACAGTGCTCCTCATGCCTGGCTACGCCACTCACTTCGACCATCTGTATGCATACATATAAGAGATGATGCACATGACCTGCATATGCAGGGGGGGGAACCCAAGCCAAGTACATGGCAAAATGCAGCATCTGAACAAATTTTTTGATCAAATCCACTGTTGCATCCAAAAGTTTAAAAAAAACATAGACATCATTTGATTTTCTATCTGGGTAAGTACTTTGGTGTATTTGTTCTAGTAAATCATTCCCTTTTGATTTATAAGCTGTTCGATATGCAATGAAATGGATATTTATGTCATTCATGTCGCGGTCTGAACAACCCATATAGAGTTGTGCGGGATATCTGAGCACAATGAGTGGAAGAGGTAGGTGAATTATTTGGGGCTTATCCATTTTCTTATGTTATTCTCACCATGAAGATTTTATTACATTTTCTTCTGATGTATGGTTTTTCTCTAATGAGATGAGATTTGGGGTCTGGTTGTCGTGTTCTTTTGATGGTTCTAATTGGTTTGAATTTAAGCATTACTTTCGACCTTAGCTAATAACGAGATAATTTTAGAGTGCAGATCTGTGATATGGTGACTGTCACTGCGATATTGAAGGCAACACTGTTTCTACCATCCCTTGATCACTCTTCCTATTGAGCAGATGAAAGGTCTTTTCTTCACCCTTCTTTTTTTCGACTCATGGTACACATAATTGTAGCTTTATTTTGCAAAGCAATGCTCGTCATCTGATGGCCACATCACAAATTAGCTCGTCCTTATAAATGTTTAGTTTTTGTTGGACATAAACCGTGCATGCTTCCCTAACTTCATACCATCAAACAGGAGTGCATGACTGTCTTGCCTTAGATATTTGGGGCTTGTTTACCTAGGGTGTTTTTCGTACAACGGAATAATTGTGATGCTTTTCTTGCTAATTTCTTTTTAGTGCATTATTGCTTTGGACGGGTAGTCATTTAGTGTTTTTAGTGATCTCCAACTAATTCTCTTGTCACAGCGGCTTTAAAGATCTATTCGATTGGTAAAACTTCATCGAGATGCTCAAGGATGACATCCATATTGTTGATACGTTACCTTCTAGCTACGATGGAATTGAGCCACAAAGACACCAATATCTTGGTCCCAGTTTAATACGAATAAGATTCTCTTTGTTATCATCTCAACAGTATTGGTGGCTTCACCTGAGTACATGGTGTGCCAGAGAGCAGTTTCTATGAGTTATATTCATTCGTGTATAGAACCAGATCACTAGAAAACTTTGGCAATGCAATAAATCTCTGGCCATTCTCCTGTTATTTGAAGTGAGTTTGACTTGTCTTTGCACTGCATTAAGCCAATTTAACATCTCTCAATTGGAGTCAAGACAGGGTGTGTTAGCTACTGTTCTATGGCATTCTTTGCACCTTAGTCCTAGCAAATGGAGTCAAGATGATGAGCTTCTTAGGATGCGATATGAGGTCAGCCACTGAAAGGAAAAACATATGGATGGGTCAGAGAGAAGGAAGCTAGGTGGTTGTCCTTTGACCCTACGGAGACTTCTCTTTTGCTCAAAGGGCTTGGGTTGACATCCAAGAATAGGATTTATTTAGCGGCTGGTCAAGCTTATCGGAATGGAAGTACTCCTTTGCAGTATCTCACGGAGACTTCCCAAATATATTACTAATTCTTTCGACAGAGATATTACTAATTCTTTCTACTTTGTCGAAAGAAGAAGAACTAAAACAGTTTTGGAATCACCAGAACTTGCTACCTGGTCTGGACTATGTTGTTGCCCTTGAGAGAGATGTTTTTTCGCACTTTGAGGACTTCAAGCAAACTATTATTCCGGACAGGTAATTTCTAATCATCCACTGACTATTGTTAGGGTTCGTGATACCCTGTTCTTTTGGCTCCATGATGATTTCCATGTAGCATTTTCCATAGATACTTCTGTGCAGTTCTTGGGGGATTTTGCCCATCCGAGTTGATTAGTGATTTCTGATGGAGTAGGTACATGACCATCCCTTATGCTTTATACCGGGCACATGGTTTTGGCCTTCGCTTTCGCCCACTTGGATTATTCCTCTCACTCATAAAGGGCGGGAAAAACAGTATCGTTAACCTATTTGGGTTGGTTGTTGTCAGTTAATGAAGTACCCACCCGAATTATGTTTATGTTTCTACCCTGCTGTAGATTTTCCAATCCTCTGTCCAAGGGTCGTGTACTTAATTTTTCTGTTAATGCATGATGATTTTTTTAAACTTGTTGATGAACTGGATGACGGGAAATAAACACTCGGAAGAAAAAATGTTCCGAAGTGAAGAAGCCTCGCAAAGACAGAAATAGAACTCCATACAAATCCCCTTCCGGGTTGTATTTGCAAGGGGTTAGAATAGGCGTTTATACAGTTAATGTTAATCGATACAATTACGAGTTCGGCTGCAAAAGGGCTTGAGTGGTTTGTATTCTTAGCATCGTCAACAATACTGAAAATGGAAATCGGTCCTGCAGTTCAGAAAGGTGATTGGTTCAGAGTGACAAGTCTGTAGGGTTCTTTGGGTTGGAGTCTCGCAGACACTTGTTCTTTGGGTGTTCTTACTCAGTTTTTGTGTGGTAGGTTTTACTAACCAGATATGATATATCAAGGCAGCCTATGACTCTGGCAAATGCCGCGAATTATTAAGAAGTGTTCAAAATTCCAAGTGAGCATTTCTTAAATACGAACTTTGCTTGGCAGCCACTGTTTACATTTTGTGGATGGAGAGAACTTCCAGAATTTTTAGGAGGCATGGAATGGATATTGCAAGGATTAGCTCCATTATTTTGGCAGATGTGAGGGAGAAGTGCAGAAGATAACAAGATGAGAGTGGGGCCTCAGGAAGGCTTTTCAGTAGGAATTGTATAACCACGCCCAAAGATTGAAGTAAGAAATTTACGATAATGGGCAAACAATTGACGGACGTGGAGTTAATACTAGGAATCTGTATTTTTATTTTGAATACGAACAATATGTTCATGAATTTAAGGTAAAGTTATCGAACCTGCTTTTGAATTGAATGTAGTAATGCAAGTCGTGTCCTAATTGTGATGTTTTTCATCTAACATGCAAAAAGGTAGATGGCCAAATGGTGAGCTTTTGGGGGGTTCTGACTTTTGAGGAAAAGGAGTAACTTCATAATGTAGTCTACCAAATGGTGGATCATTTAGCTTGTCTGATATGAAAAGGCCCAGAGGGACACCTGGAACTGATATCAAGAAACTGACGGGGCTATGGAACTAATCAAGTTCCCCCATCTCACCAATTCGATAGGCCACGCAACATGAAAAACTTGTCCATCACCATGTCCTTCACCCAAAAAGTAGCACACCCCGATCGAATTCGACGAATCTGCACCGTTGTCGTTGATTTTGTTGTTTGTCGTTTTTGCTATCGTACCATGGATATAAAAGGGTTTGAAATGCCAGATCAAAGAAGTCCTCCACCCCATGAACAATCACACACCCATCGTTGTAAATATCCCACTATGTGACCTTAATATCATTGAAAATATCCCACTCTATGACCTTAACATCATCGATCGATGCATGACGGCGGTGGGGTGTAGTGGTAACTACTAGAGGATGGCCATGTAAAGAAGAAAGAGTGGCTCGTAAAGAAAAAAGGACATGTTGTCACTTTTTCTTTGTTCTGTATCTTTCTCTTATCTTGAATTTTTCTTACTACATGTTGTCACTTTTTGGGTTTCTTGATATAATCTAATGCATGTTGCGTTTGTTTCTTGAATATGTTCATTGTAATTGTTTTTATGTCTTTCTCAAATCTGTTCTTCCCATTGGCTATGCAATAATCAATTCCATTTGGCCATTACAAATTTTTTTTTTGTGTGGCTAAGTGGCCATTAAAGTTGTACGTACGCTTATACATTTATCGCATATGCCGTTGCCTATCCTCTAAATGGATTTTGCTTGATTTTGAATTTTTGAGCAATTGATTTTGTTCTTCTGTTTATTTTTGTTAGGCATACTCTAGCTTTGACAAACACACTTTCAGATTGGTTATTTTCTTTTGATTACTATAGAAAAAGTTGAAAAATCTCAAAAGCTTGGTATTTGGAACGACGTTAGGACGGCTTGCGTGAAGTCTCCTATTTTTGCTGATTACATCATCTAGCTCACAACACAACTGGAACTAGGCGTAGATTTCATTTGGCATGGTGAAACGTTTATGCGGATACCGTGTTGAATGTATCTTTTTGGGTGATCTATCATTATTTTTTATTCATCTTATTTTTGGTTAAATACACGAACTCTTATTTGTTGGGCTTCGTTTGTTGTATGTGTGGCTCTTAGAAGGAGCCAGGTTGGCATGCCGTGTGTGGACAATGCGTAAGATAAGATTGTGCAGTTAGATTACTAGGTAAGTTCATGTTTTAGCACGGGTAAATTTAATAAAACATAAATGGTGTACAATGACTAAGAAAACGCAACCCCTTTGTCAAGGAAACAGAAGTATTTCTGCCTTCACATTTTTTTATTTTTTTTTTGGAACTCTATGATGGCAAATTTTTAAAAACCTATACATGTATTGGTTGGCTTTATTCTCATTTGCATTTTGCTTAGCTTAAAAAGAAAATTTGATGAAGTTATATTGGGCAGTTGATGTCGTCAATTGCGGCTATATCACCTTCTCTCTTTATTAGTGCCCATTTTTTAGCCCACAGCGATTTTGTAACTGTAAATAAGTTTAAAAATTCCAGTAATGCAAACAAAAGTGGTTTGTTTTACCGTTCATATTTGCTGTCTATTTTTTCTTGTATTGCCATAATTTTGAGGCATATCCATTAATGTCTTTGAAGTATATTTAATGAGACCTGCAAAATGAACAGTTCGAATTATCATTGTGAATTCCAAAAGATTCACAATCACATAGAATTGGCTACACTAACTCAAAAAGCCCATAAACCAGCTTATTGCGTTTTCCGAAGTAGGCCATTTTCTCGCAATAGATCACATAAAAAGCCGTGAAAAGCCAAAAAACCAATAAACACACTTGGTGAAACACCCCTCAATGGACCAAAGCTGGATTTTAGCCCATTCCCAGACAGGTCACCAAAGATAAACATCAAAAGAAATAAAATTTCGGTTGGAGCTTCTCTAACAATTAAACTACCATTACATCTGTATTTATCACCTTTACACAATAAAAGGACAACTCGTGAAATAGAGAAAAACCACTTGATTCTCTTCTACAAAAGCCAAGCTTTTGCGAAGTGCAGCAAAATGTCTCCTCTTTCAACAGCACTTGATAAATCTACATTAACGTAGGCTCAAATGAACTTCTAACAGCAATAAAACCAGTAGTAAATCAAAGCTTGAAAATGAAATAGAACAACAACAAAGAACCTTTGCGAAAAATCATGACAAGATCTTCTACTCATATAGTCTGGCTAAGCAAGCAATGCCTGTAACCTGAATAACATAGGAGACTGAATGAGAGCCAAGGATGTTCTTAAGGAATAGATGATTACTTATTCAGTAGTCCGGGAGCATAGTCACGTGGTGCACCGGATCACTCAAGCACTACTTATTTATATGGGTCCTTACACTTTGTCGTGGGTTCTACAAGAATGTGTGGTGTAGAGTGATCCGGAACACCGCGTGACTGTGCTCCGAGAGCACTGAATAATAAGATGGAATAACCGTAGCGTAAACAGAAGTCAAAGAATCAGAAACAACGGAACCAAAGTTAAGTTTTTCCATGATACAATGCTTGGTTAGTGTGCTCCCCTGAAATGGCAAGAAACCAAGAAGAGAGTTATGGCCCTGTGGCCTTCACTACTGCTACCTAAATTACATGGGATAGAGACGAATTTTACCCAAGTTAGCAATCAGCTATCAGTTGAATTTCCTACTTTGGGCTCGGACACCAGTAACCGAATGGATTACCATTTTTTTCACATCTTCCTCTTCAGCTGATGACCTAAACTACACAACGTGAGACAAAAAGTTATCAGATAACAGAAAACAAGGAAATGGTGATTGATGCAATATGTAGGATAAGCTACTATGACCAAGTCCATTTTTCCTACTTTGGACTTGAACCCCAATGATCCATCCAATGGGCCAAAACATTCGCAGCTTCCTCTTCGCCTTCTTCATTGCCCGGTGGACCTGATTCTTCATCAAACTTCTCATTCAATAGTTCTTCCCAAAAACCCTCGTCAAGCTCTTTATCCCCACTCTCGAATTGCTCAAGTTGTTCATATTCCTCTTCTTCGTCTTCTTGGTCCTTTCTCGCCCTATCAAATCCCTGCATTTCCAAAGCAAGTGCCTCCAGCTCTGACACTCCAAACCCATAAGGATTTTCAAATTCATTATTTTCAACTTTAATGGCTTTTAACCCTTCCCCACTTCGACTCGATTCACCTCTAACATAACTAGGGCCTTGATCAATTGGACGTGGCCTTTTCTTAGTAATGGACACTTCTAGTTCCATTTTCTCCTTTTGTTGGACTAATTGCTGAATAAATGCTGGGCTTTGGATGGCCCTTGCCAAAAACCTCATCATTTGCTGCTGTTTCCTTTCAGTCCCTTGAAGCCTCAGTTCCATGGCTTGGAGGTGAGCTCTTGTATTCAGTTGTTGTTGTCTCAGCTTCACCAGTTCCATCATCAAAACCTGCTTGTCACGCCTCAAGCGATCTAATTCTCCGTCCAACCCGAATCTTCCAAGTTCAACACAAGGGCCTAGAGCTTGTTGCGGAGGAAGTGGCAGCGGAGGCGCCTTTCTTCTTCTGATGTTCCTCAAAAGATGCCTCTGACCCCTAAGAAATCCTTCATTGGCAAACTCCCATTTGTCTGGATCAATCTTTCTAAATCCCTGCAAATACCCAGTTCCACATTCTCAGTACTCAAACCCACCAATCATTAAATTTTCAGGAAACTTGAATCTCTTTGTGACTAATAATTCCAGCACTTCTATCAATCCTTGTAAGAGGGCTTTGTCCAGATCTTTGTTTGTTGCGTTGTCGCACATATCTTTTTGCTATATAATCAGGCCGAAAATGTTAAATAAAAGCAGTGGAGTAGACAACATTAGAGCTTTAGCATTGCTGTAATAGTCAGTAAATTCCACACAATACCTCTGCAGAACTGTTGTAAATCTGTTTATCTGAATCAAATAAGAGGAAAACAACAGAGGGTAATTAAGGACTTGCGTCCACAGTAATTTGGGAAGAAGGAGAAGAGGAGAATGAATGAAATAAAGAGGCAGAAAGCCGAATGGGGATACAAGATTTCGATGGCTGCAAAGACAAGGATCTTAGACTTTGAAGAATGGATTGGGAAATCATTCATATCAAAGGTAGAAATGGACCATTTCAGAATTGCCTTTAGCCACTGGGAAGATCAGCGCTGAAAAATTTAAACACAGGTACAAAGACATGTCAAGAACAGGTATAAGACTTATCAAGAACTCAAGAGACAATCAGGGTTTCAATGTTGAAATCCATTAAGAACCATTATTTCCAGTTAACTTTTTTTTGGTATCCTATAGGTTTATTTTAGCTTTTGAAACGAGTCAATTCCATTCATATAAAAACCCGAAGGCAGCACAGGTTTCATTTCGAAAAATCTTCAGATTTGTATTGAATTGGATACTTACATAAGTATTGAGCTGTCTTACAAAGCTTGAGAAGTTGTTGTGCTTGAAAAACCTTGGGAGGAGAGTGGTGGAGAAGGCATGTGGGTCCCACACAACAAAGCACTGCCCTCCCCTGCTCCAAGAGACTATGTGATCACAACTCGGATCATCCACCATGTCAAATGTCTTGGTCAGAAACGGCGGTGGGCCTACATCGTGAAGCCCCTCCATCGGCATCGGCGGCGGAGGCGCCGGCGGCGGTGGCATCATCGGCCGTTTGCCGAATTGCGACAAACTCGATCCGGGGTACTCCTCTTTAACTGGGTATATAGGATTCATGATCGAAATCCGGAAAAGATACTCACCCAATCTTAATGGGTTTTTGCTCTTTTCAAGGTTTCCAAATCGAATCTGAGATGGGTCTAACTTCAATTCCAGATTTGATACGCTTAATGATACTCTTTCTCTCAACTCCCTTCACCGAACTTCAGATGGGTCTAGATTCAATTTCAGTCTAAACTCAAATAACGTATGCAACTACACGGAAAATCCCCAAAATTCTGCAAACGAATTCGACATACAGGACAGAGGGATTGAAGCAAGGAAAGCAGATAGTCTTCTTCCCCTTTGAGCCTTCTGGGTTTCTTCGTCTACAAAGGAGGAGGAGTTTATCTGGTTTTTGAGAGAATGGTTTGACAAATGGATACAGAGAAGGTTTTAAGGAGAGTGATTAAGGTTCCTAATGAAATTTTTAATGATGGAACGTCCCAGATATTTTCTTGGGGAGAGACCTTTTTTGCCATTTTTAAATGGAACCTTACTACATTTGGCAAGGAAGGTCACAGAGAGAGAAGGAGAGAGAGAGAGGGGGGGGGAAGGTTCTGGAATGGTGAGTGGTATGTGTGGGGCCCACGGAGGGATGGAGTGGTGCTGTCCAGTATATATATCTATAGTAGTACTATGTATGATTTTGATTGGTGGGATTTTGGTGCAAGTTGTGGGGAATTTGATTGGTGGATTCACTGTCCTGAAGTGAAATTTGGTTTTTGTGGGATTCTGATTGGTGGCAACTTGGTGCAAGTTGTGGGGAATTTGATTGGTGGATTCACTGCCCTGAAGTGAAATTTGGTTTTTGTGGGATTCTGATTGGTGGATTCCATGCCCTACCGATATAGTAATTGGTTGACATTAGTGAAAGCAATCACAATTGGACCCGGAATCACAAATTGAGTGGACCCAGGGACAATCTTGTCCTTTGTTTATTAGTTTAGTGGGGGTCCTATTTAAAACTAAAATAAAGCTACACATGAACTAGTTTCAAAAAAAAGTTAAGGGGTTGTTCTAGTGCCATTGACTTAAGAAATTTTTAGTTTTGTTTTAATTCAATTTTTTACGTTTATTGGTTATGCGTCAAATTTTTTGTAATACGAGAGGATTATAATTGGGTAAAATTATGACTTTGCCTAAATATTTTGGGAAATGAAGTATCCGAACGTTGATATTAAGGCCAACCCCTACGCTTATATTATTTGCTTTTGTTTGGTTGGTGGGGAGTGAACTCAAGTATGAATGAGATTATAGTTGTTCTTTGATGTTGTCTTTGAAAATTGCCTTGTTTTCCCCAGCAAAATGAACACGAAGTCACACCAACATTTTGTTTACTAAGAGAAAGGTGAAGACTGTTTTAAAATAATATTTTGATCTAATAAGTAGAAGTTGTTTTTTTTTTTCTTTAGCGATTATTTTTTATTTTTTGTAATCTCAAACCATCAAAAAGAAAAATCCAAAAATAGAAAAACCCACAAAGAACAAGACACTTGTTTTATTATTGTCTAGTACGTACAATTTATGAGAAATTTGAAAACAACGAAGACATACTTGCATCAATCCTATTTTGGCCTAATAAGTAGAGGTTGTTTTATTTGTCTTTATTTGATTTTTTGTGTTAATTAGTTTTATGTCAAGTTGTTGTGTATTATTAATTCTTCTCGACAAGAGGAACCGGAAAAGTAAAAAATCATGATCCAAACCTACTTTTCTTTATTAAAAAAAATTAGGTTTGAATTATAATTTTATACTTTTCCGGTTCTTCTCGACGGTTCTTCTCGTCGTTTGGATCATAATTTTTTTACTTTTCTGGTTCCTCTCGTCGAGAAGAACCAATAATATATAAAAACTTGACACGAAACTAACTAACGCGAAAAAAATAAAATTTCCAAACTAATAGACAAATACTTTTTTGTCTTTTCTATTAGCTGCAACTTGTATTTTTTACACACTTTTGCTTTCTTTCGTCAAAAACCAACAATGGTCTTGAAATCATTGACCACTTGTGGTGGAGGATTGGAGGAAGAAGCCTTTGTATGTATCCTTTTTTTGAACCGTAAAAATGTAGGAGGGGGTAACCAGCGTAGTAGCCTCTTTGGGTGTGATTATATGGGCTTCTGACCCGCTAATGTCATATTCGAGCCATAGCTATTGCCTAGAAGGCCAAACCGTCACCACAATACCACATATATAAATACTAGATGGATTAAGGGCCCCCACGCTAGGCGTACTGTAGGCGAGACTCGAACCTTGTTAGATTGTATATAGGAGAAATGAGCATTTAAAGTCACTTACCCTTATCATCTAGACTACCACCATCAGTGGTACCGATTGTATCATACCTTTGAAATTATCTCCTAAAGTACTTTCTAACTTTTTTGTCCTTTGAATCAAGAATTCAAGCGTAAACATCCCTAAAAAGAGTGGAATCCCATCCCTTTATCGGATTACTTTCATTCATGTGATCAGTTGACAAATTGATGCAAAATCATTCATGAATTTCACCCGGCCCGAACCTTTCACTTTGGGTTCTTTATTGTCAACTGATCACATGGATGAAAACCTGTTTGGTCATGTACAACGGTCAACACCCTTTTGCTCAATGTCATGTGGTAAATTCATGGCAATTTATTTAGGAGCAGTCTGTGATATCTGCGTAAGCGAAATTAACAGGTTTTCCTGTGAAAGGACTAACTGATTATTTGATTCAAAACTTGGACGCGCGTTTTAACTTGAATTATTAATTTTAGAATGAGATAAACAAAAGATATATAGTTGAGGGGAAAAAAGTATTTTGTAGCGCAAAAAGTAAAACAACTACTACAGGTTATGTATAAATAGCTGGAAATTAAGTACACTCAACAAGAAGCAATGGAAACAAACAAGATTGAGCTGCCAAGAGTGGCATCGAACTTCTAAACATCTATGTAATCTAAAACAATACAAACGTCAATTTGTGGGATGGTGTCAAATCTGGATCTTCTCTTTTGAATTTCTCGAGTTTCATCTGGGTCAAACTCCTACCAACCTAACTCTTCAAAATAGGGAATCATGTTAGTGCCTGCCTAGCTGTCCGGTGACAATTGGTTGGTACTCCGATGACTAAGTCAGCCTTTTAATCCACATAAGAAAAGTACAAAGCTTGAGTGAGAAATAATGACGTACCTTTCTAGGGTTTGGTATTGTATTGTGTATATATACAAAGAGTGTCTTGCCTTGGAGGCCAAGATGGCTCATGCCAACGATGACTTCACAAATAACCATTTTTTTGTCACGACGTCATGCAGTCATGCATGACAATTGTCGAATGCCAAGCTGTTAAAGTAGCGCGTGACTACACCAAATGGCCTGACCATACACATTGGTAGCTATGAGTTTCAGTCTCTACCATGTCACCTTATAAGACCCGACACACCTTGGCTCGCCCGTAAAGCCCTAGGGCGGACGACCTATTTGGTCGACTGTGAAGTAGCGCGTGACTACATCACGTGACCTGACCGAACAAATCGGCAGCTATTAGTTTCAGTCTCTACCATGTCACCTTATGAAACCCCGACCCGACACCTTGGCCCGCATGTAAAGCCATGGGGCGAACAACCTGTTTGGTCGACTATGAGCCTTGGTCATCGGGTTGGTTGGGCCTGCGCCAATCTAGGTGTACTTACATGCATGGCTCCAATGGCTGACCCACCATCTGGCCTACTACACAATTAAAGTCATTAATTAGGCAACTTGAGATATTTTGTGTTGGACGTGGGGAACAGAAAACAGGTTAAGTACTCAAAAGTGATACGCGTATCAATTGAAGCTGTTTGAGATTGGTAGATCCAAACATGGATTACCTAATCTATAGGTGTCAAGTCTCTATAAGGTCTCATTGCCACATGTCCTATTGTCTGCAAGAGAAGAATTGGATATGTGATATGAGCAGAAACTTTCCCATTTCTCAACCCCACTTTTCTTATTAGGAATTTGAAATTAAGTACAACTTGCCTTAATTAAATATAAACATGAGAAAACAGGTAAAAAAAATTCTTGGTAACAACGATTATATATAATACTACTCCTAGTACCTACTAGTTTTTACCAAAGCCACAAAGAACCCACAAGTGGCAAAGATCACATTCTTTCAAAGAAAAAGGATATGGTAAAATACTTCATGGTTTAAGAGTCTGAATTCTGTCTCTAAGGTCTTGTTCTTCAATAGATTTTAGGTACATAAAATCTCATATTTTATGATACTTCAATCTCAACACATAAAATGTAAATGTCATTTTATGAGATTTTCATAAAATCCTCCTAAAACTTATAGGAAAACTACTACATTTTATCAGTCGGGAAAATAACTTCATTTTATCAGCTCTCCATAAAATGCCCATTTAATGAGATTTTTATAAAATCTATCTAAAATCTATTGAAGAACAAGGCCTAAAATTATTCCAATCGAGTCGTTTGCTTTTTAGGGCATTTGTGATCTTTCCCTAAACCCACTTTGATGTTTGTCAGAAATTATATCGATGATATTGAAAAGAAAATTTTTGGAACACGTATCAGCTTTCGCTTACCTCAACTAATCCTGAAAAATCAATCCCACCGTTCACTAGCTGGGTTCATGACCTTCTGAGTTAGTAAATAGGACCCTTTGATCTATTGATTAAAGAGCTATGTGTGTCAATCAAGATTTGAATCACTTTCTATACTTGGCTGGAAAAAATTTGTTCGGTCATAATATTCCAATTTTTGGGTTCAGAGAGAACTTAATTAAAGTAGATCTACGAATATTATAGTATCAAAATGATTCCCGCAGTGTTAGAAAATGAATAAGCACATGCAAACTGCAAAGTGGGAGAGTCTCAATGTGCAAAGGCAAGAAAGATCACACAAGCCAATAATTTTTACTAAAAAGACCTGATTTGAACTTAAAAACATAAAGGATTATTTCAATTTCGGATGAAACTTCTACATTGTTCTAGAACTATCTTGCATTACAGATTGTGGGTGAGTTCTCCACTTGATAAAATCAATATTTTATCAAATCTTGATTTTATCAATTATCAAGTGAGGACGAAATTTGATAAAATCCAAGATTTTTACACTTGATAATTGATAAAATCCTGAATTTTATCAAAACTTTTTCCTCACTTGACAATTGATAATTTTATCAAGTGGAGAATTCACCCTATATAGCATTGTTTAATAAAGAGTTATGTGTCGGCAACATTTTTTTATTCCACACTTGCCCCCCACTCCCCCCAAAAAAATTGTACTTGGCCTTTTTTAAATGGGATAGAGATAACATGATAGATTTTCTTAAGCGGATCAAGTAATATTATTATATCAAAACTTGGAAAGTCTAATTGTGGAGAGGAGAGAAGGACCACACATGCATACCAAGTTGCCAATAATTTATTAGAAAAATATTTTTAACCTAAAAGCTATATTATAAAAATATTTTCGTATCGGATGAAACTTGTACACTGTTCCAGTGCTTTCTAATATTGTAATGAACGAACCTAAAAGCTATATTGAAAAAACAGAATGGTATCCGATGAAACTTCTACATTGTTCTAGTGCTTTCTGATATTGTATTGCAAGAACCTAACCACTATATTAAAAAAAACATATTAGTACCGATAAAACTTCTACATTGTTCTAGTGCTACATTAAACAAACATATTAGTGCCCTATGAAACGTCTACATTGTTCTAGTGCTCTCTATTATTGTATTGTAAAATAATATGTACTCGACCTGAAAGAGGCACTGTTAGTAGGAATATTATGTATTGACTAGTTTTGAATGAAGCTTGTAAATTGTTCGCAATATGATTTGGGTGATTCTATTAGCAACCCACAATTTACTTCATGTAACCCACTTTCTCCATTCAATCCACAACTAAAATTTTTCAAACAAAATTTACTCCAACAATCCACAAAATTCACCTAAACTTCCCACAATACCCTTCACCTTATTCTCATCTGTTCTCTCTTCCCTCCCTCTCAACACCATACCCACTGCCGTCCAAGCACTCCGATAAGCCTCTCCTCTCATCTCTCATCTATCTCTCTCTCTCTCTCTCCAATGCGACCTGTTTCAATGAACGTGAAATTTCAAAAAACCACTTTCGTACTTTGAATGTCGCATACCCATTTTCGATAACCATATGTCTATTTATATTGAACGTGAAATTTTCACATATTTCACGCTGTCTATTTTCGACAGCACCATGTCGAAAAATATGATTATTATCAACATTTTCTTGTTGAAACATATGTTGCCAAATTACGAAATTTTACAAGTATAAGCTTCATCATCCAAATGTCGAAATAACCTCCAACTTTTAACATCATATTGTCGAAACGTATGTTGTGAAAATATGAAATTTGTCAAGTATCGATGTCAGTATGCAACTGTTGATATAATGTGTACTATTCGACATTATAATGACGAAACAATTAAATTAACTCGACATTAGATTACCAAATATTGTGTAGTATAATTTTTGGTTGTGAAAAGTTTCAACATCGATTTGTTGAAAACGTACACATATTTCGGGGTATGAATGTCGAAATTAAGATGCAGTTTTTCTAGTCGTGTTCTTGGTGTTCGAATGCGAAGAAGAAGAACCTTCCATTGATTGGATGTCTATTCCTTCGTTCTCCATTGAGAGTGAGATAAATAAGGAATTTACAGGTGGAAATAGTAGGAAAGAGGGTGACGGTGGGTGGAGGTGTGGTGGTGGTGAAAGCCAGGAGAACGAGGAAGAAGATGAAGGAGAGATTTGGGGTTGGGGGCATTTCAGTCTTTACATATTAATGAAAATTGAGGAGTTTTTAGTGGGTTGTGTGGAGTAAATTGTGGGTTGCTAATAGAATGACCCCATGATAATATGTGTTCTCTCCGTCTTTTTTAAGTATCCGCTATCTGAATACATACATTTTTCAAATCCCAAAAAAAATTATTTCTCTATATAATTTTTAAAATTTTTAATACCGAATTGGTGCAAATTTTTTTTTAAAAAATTCTATGGAAATACATTTTTTATGTAAAAAAAATATACATTTCTCTAAAAAGTACATTTTTTAAGGGACGGAGAGTACCTATTTGAAAGATGCACTATCAGTAATTTATTCGAAGAGTTTTATTACTTTCGTAAACTACAAAAGAGTCTTTGTGACAGAGGTGCTACCTTTCTGTATTAAGAATAGAAATAAATAGATAGACATATGGAATTGATATTTGCAATCTCTAAACTTCATCCGTCCGCATTTATTGGTCCATAAATATACTGTTTCAAGTCTGAAAATATTTATCCATTTCCAAACGTTAAAGGGTAAAGTATGGAAAATTTAAACAAAAAGTAGTGGAAAAAAAGTAATGGAAACAAATTTGGAATCCCCTAAACGGACCAACAAATCCGGACTGAGGGAGTATTAGTAACACTTTACAAAAGGAGTGTCAATATTAATCACTTGATATTGACACTCCCCATTTATTTTTATAGTATCATTGATAATTTTAGGAGTGCCAATAACTATTAGTAATTTATTCGAAGAGTGTCATTCCTTTCGTAAACGTACAAAAGTCTTTGTGACGGAGCTGCTACCTCTCCGTATTTAGAATAGAAATAAATAGATAGATATATGGATTATGGAATTGATATTTGCACTTTTCAAATTATTACTGTAGTTATTTTTTAAAGGGGAGTGTCAATATTAATCATTTGATATTGGCATTCTCAATTTATATTTATTGTAGGAGTGTCAATATCAATTGTATTTACATTTATTTTGGGTGTGCCAATATCGATTATGAGATATATAGACCGATGGATTTAGAATTGATTTCTCCCTCTAAAACCTCGCCAGTTCTCATTACCGTCTCGTGACAGATGAAGAAGAAGAAAAAGAAGACGTGGGAAATCTACCTGGTCCTGCTAGGGTTTCTTCTTTGCTTATCAATACGTGCTCATGGAGAATCGTCGACGTGCTTGATGGTGTACAAAGAAGGTGGAGCTCCGGCGGTGTTTCAATCCCCAGAATGCCCTCGCTGGAAGCTGTTGGATTATTCTGTCTCTCGATCACCAAAGACGACGAGGTGTCAGTCGGCTACGCATCAGGGGCGGCGAAAGGCTCAGGAGGATCGCACTCTCTGCATTCTTGATCTTCGGATTCCCTTTCCCGGTAGTAATACTATATTTTTTCCTTTGGTTATTCCTGATTTGGTTTGAAATGTTGGTTAGGGCTGATAAACAAACCAAACTGCTTGAGTTTGAGCTCATGTTTGCTTGTGCAGAAGTCACTAAGTCGGTAGTATTGTTAATTGTAGTCACCCAGTCAAATGCATTGGAGTACATGGTGCCTACCAGTACCACTCTACTTGCGTTATAAACTAAGTTGATCATTTTTTAAAGTTTGGTTAAGCTTTCGAACCAAGTTCGAACAATTACTGTCGGTTCGTTCCACTTGTGGTCTTTAACAAATTCAAGCTACTCGAGATCGATTTTTAGTCGGCCCGATTAAATCTCGTTTGAAATCGGATTGTCCCATAGACAAAACAAGCCAAGCTCGAACATATTTTTAAAGCTCATTAAGTTTTTCAACCAGGTTGAACAATTAATTGTTTGACTCGTTCGGTTCGTTTATCATCCCTAATGTCTGATAATTCCTAATGTTGGGCAAGCAACGAATAGAAACAATATCACGAAGAATGAGATCGTTAACGAGATACACGGATGTGCGTTGTTAGGTGGAATTAGCTCCGTCTACTGATTACTCTAGTTTTCAGCTGATAAGATGGCCTTAGCATTATGTGTGCTAGCGTTTACCTCAAAGAATTAGACTAACACGTGACTTGGATCAACAATTTCAACTACAGAGGGAGAAAAAGGGTTTCAGGGTAGTGAAATTATGCTTGAAAACACAACTTGGAGGGGTTTAAATGGTGGTCTGGCTGAGGCTTAATGATTTGCTCCCTCCTATGTAGTGGTATCACTTTATTAGGGCCAGTCCAACAACTCTATTGGACGAGTCTGTACGGGCTTTTCTCCAATGTTAAATGGGCCCCGCTAATTGGACCGGTAGGATTGGTCTCCTAGGCATTAGTCGAGGTGCGTGCAAGTTGGCCTAGTCAGCTAAGTTATAAAGAATGTATGCTTATGATGTGTGAGTTATAAAGAATGTATGCTTATGATGCTTGGCGACGACACCTTATGATGTGCGAGGTCGGTTGAGCCCATGAATTTCTTTTTCTTACTATTGTTATACTATTTTTTGTGATGAGATACTTAAATGACCCCATAAACTATACTATTGACACCACACAGAATACATGATTATTTTTCTCCCTTAGACTCTTAATCTGTCCCATCGAACGGGCGACTTTGAAACGATTGGGATTGTGAAGATGTTGAACCATTACATATATATAGGTTATTGATGTAAGTGTGAGACCTGGATTTCGAAACCCCGGGGATAGGCTTGGAGGTTAAGGCCTTGGAGTTAGGAGCTTGCTCCCTCCTAAGGTTTCATGTTCGAAACTTACCAGTGCTATCAACTCCTTTGGGGCCATCGAAGATTTTGCACGGTGGTTACTTCAAAATCTCAGTAATAATCGTAGTGCGCGCGTAAGCTAGTTTGAACACCTAGTTATAAAAAGAAAACACTTGGATTTGAGGAATTGCACATGTCTAGGTTATTGGTTACTCCCTCCGTCCCCATTTATTAGTCCCATTTGGGGATTCAAACTAAATAAGGGAATACAATCATTTCACTTGTGAAAACTTGTTTTTCTCATTTTATCTATCCTTTTATCATTTCCTTTTCTTATTTTTTTAATACAACTAATTTTAAAATGGGCTATTCTATCAGCAACCCACAATTTACTCCATGCTGTTAGAATAGTGTCATGTGTGTTAGTCCCACATCGCCTAATTATATCATGTGACATGTCTAGTGGTAATATAAATAAATCTTTCTCGTGTTAGGGTTAATTAACACCCTCACACTTCTCTCTCTCTCCCAAATAACATGGTATCAGAGCCAATACTTAATCCACCTTAAGCCACTGCTATTACCCCTAATCGACCCTAAACAACCCTTAATCGTCATCACCCAACTCCATCGCTGCTTCACCCCAACTCCATCCCCAGCGTCTACCATCATCCTACCCTAAAACGACACTACCTACTCCAAAATCGACCATACCCCTAAAGCGCTAAAACCTAGTTCGACCAAAACCAGTTCAAAAATCCTTGAAACCCTAAATTGATTCCTAAATCGACCCTAACCCAGTTCGAATCGACCAAAATCCAGTTTGAAAACCCCTAAACCCTAATTTCGAATCTCGAAATTGATTACCCAGTGTGCAAAACCTCTTCTGGTACTCAAAATTGAACACCCAGTGTTCAAATCTTACTTTTGCTGCTCGAAACTCTCCTACGGTGTTCAAAACTCTCCTCTTCTCTCTGTCCATGGGTGAATAATCTTTGGAAAGTCATTATGCTAAGTTTTGTGGTAATTTGTGAGCAGATCAAGATTGCTCAGCCTATTTCTCCTGATATTCAAGTTATGGAGAGCCAATGATAGTCTTTGTTTGTCGCTTGATTTCTGTCCATTTTGCCTTCCCTTTCCTATGATTCCGTCCGTTCGCAGATTTTGGGAGAACGGACGATACCGGCTCTCAGTGAGGTTTTCAGTCATATTCGTAAGGCCACTATTTCTGATATTGGGTCTATGACTGCTTCTCAGTTACCTTCTGACCGTTCATCTTTAGTCACTACGGTGTCTCGTGGTGGTTATCCTCGTAGTGGCCCAACCTCAGGGGGAGGTGGTCGTACTGGGTCCAGTCGTGATTTGGGCCGTGGTGGTTCTAGTCGTGATTCTGGCCGTGGAGGTCATGCACCAGGAGGAGGTGGTCGAGGCCGTGGGAAAGTACCTCGACACTGCAGTTGGTGCAAAGCTGATAATCATACTATTGACTATTGTTGGGATCTCCATGGTCGCCTTTCCGCCCACCAGGTCACTGATTCAGAGGATGATGGTTCACAGGTTTCTTCTAGCAGCACCCATTGTGTAGTTACTATTCCAGAGGATGAGTATCAGCAGTTTCAGCACTACCGTTCTACTCAGACTTCTCATATGACATCTGCCTCTACTGCTACGCTTGCTCAGAAAGGTCCACCTTCTGCTTATCTTGCTTCTTGTACTCCTTGGGTTATTGATTCTGGTGCTTCCGATCATATGACCGGTGCCTCTACTGTCATGTCTGATTGTCGTCCTTCTGGGACATCTTCTCGTGTTACATTGGCCGATGGATCAACCACACAGATTGATGGTTTGGGTTCTGTTACTTAAATCCATCTATCTCTTTAGATACTGTTTTCCGTGTTCCTCGCTTTCCCTTTAGGCTCATGTCTGTTAGTAAGATTACCAAAGCTTTAAACTGTTCAGTGATCTTCTTTCCTGATTCTTGTGTCTTTCAGGATCTCAAAACGGGGAGGAAGATTGGTGGCGGAGCTGAACGAGGTGGCCTATACTACTTCCTGGATGGCGAGCAGTCTACCTCTGTTGCATTCCAATCCACAGTTTCACCTTACCAATATCATTGTCGTCTCGGTCATCTGTCTCTTCAGAACCTTAAACGGATGGTCCCGTCTTGTCGTCATGTTGAGTCACTTTCATGTGAAGTGTGTGAGTTTAGTAATCATCGTCGTGTGTCTTTTTCCCCTAGGGAAGAACGTCGTGTGTCGAGTCCTTTTCACTTAGTGCATTCAGATGTTTGGGGTCCTATGCGTGTTCCGTCACGGTCTCACTTTCAGTAGTTTGTGGTATTTATGGATGATTACTCTCGGGCTACTTATATTTACCTTATGCAAAGACGTTCCGAGTTGTACTATATTTTTAAATCTTTTTATGAAAAAATAAAAACACAATTTGGTGTGGCTATTCGCATTTTTCGTTCTGATAGTGCTCGTGAATATTTTCGTAATGATCTATCACAGTTTTTGGATGAACATGGGGTTTTACATCAGTCCTCTTGTTCTCGAACTCCACAACAAAATGGAGTTCCTGAACGCAAATTAGGACACATATTGACAGTCACACGTGCTCTGTTGTTTCAAATGAATGTTCCAAAATCTTATTGGAGTGATGCGGTTCTTACTGCTGGTTACCTTATTAATAGGATGCCTTCTACTGTCTTAGGGGGTCAAATACCATATGCCTTATTGTGTCCTGATTGTCCCCTTTATTCACTTCCTCCTAAGGTTTTCGGGTGCACGTGCTATGTTCATAAACTGGACCTTAATCGGGATAAACTTGATCCGCGGTCCATCAAGTGCGTGTTTTTGGGTTATTCTCGTACTCAAAAGGGCTATAAGTGTTACTCTCCAACTCTTCGTCGTCAGTTTGTGTGTGCTGATGTTACTTTTCATGAGTTCGTACCGTATTTTGCTAGCCCTACCCCTACCCCCACCCCCATTACTCCTCCCTCTGAGGACCACTTAGACTACATGCATAGTTGGGAACCCTTATCCCCGCCCCCCCCTCCCACACCTCCTCCACCATTGAAGGTATATGTTCGCCGTCCTAGAGATGCACCGGCTCCGCTCCCGCTTTCCGCTCCCTCTTCTCCTCCGTTGTGAGATCCGGCCTCATCACCGAATTCGATTTCCTCCCCAGATTCTTTATCGATTGCCCTCCATAAAGGTAAACGTACTTGTGCTACCTATCATCCTATTGCTCAATTTGTTTCTTATGATCATCTTTCTTCGTCCTTTCGTGCTTTTGCTACTTCCGTGTCTTCTGTTTTTGTTCCTAACACTCTTCATGATGCCTTGTCTATTTCTGAGTGGCGGACAGCTATGGAGGAGGAGATGTCTGCTCTTCATAGCAACCATACTTGGACGTTGGTCTCTCTTCCTCCGGGAAAGACTACTGTTGGGTGCCGCTGGGTATTCACTGTGAAATATCATCCTGATGGGACTGTTGAGCGATACAAAGCTCGTCTTCTAGCCAAGGGCTACACCCAGACTTATGGTGTCGATTATGCCGAGACATTTTCACCGGTTGCCAAGCTTGGCTCCATTCGGCTTCTTAGCTCTCTTGCTGCCAATCTTGGCTGGCCTTTGTTTCAGTTGAATGTTAAGAATGCTTTCTTACATGGAGATCTTGTTGAGGAGGTTTATATGGAGCAACCACTGGGCTTTGTTGCTACAGGGGGAGTCTTCTCAGGTATGTCGCCTTCGGAAAGCTCTTTATGGGCTTAAACAATCTCCGAGGGCTTGGTTTGGGAAGTTTAGTGATGCTGTCTTGCGATTTGGTATGAAGCGTTGCCATTTTGATCATTCTGTTTTTTCTCTCACATCTGACCGAGGGAAAATATTGTTGATTGTCTATGTAGATGATATTATTATTACCGGTGATGATCAAAAAGGTATTGAAGAGTTGAAGGTTTTTCTACAGCGTTAGTTTCATACCAAAGACTTGGGGAAATTAAGATATTTCTTGGGTATCGAGGTAGCACGGTCTAAGGATGGTGTTAATCTATCTCAGAGAAAATATGTGTTGGATATTTTAGATGAGACAGGTTTATTGGGGTCAAAGCCTGTTGAGACTCTTATGGACCCTAACGTCAAACTGTATGTTGATCAGGGGGAGTTGCTTTCTAGTCCTGATCAGTATTGTCGCTTGGTTGGAAAGCTGAATTATCTTACCGTTACTCGTCCAGATACCTCTTTTGCAGTTAGTCTGGTTAGCCAATTCATGTCAGCTCCTCGCCTTCCGCATTGGGAAGCTGTTATGAGAATTGTGAAGTATCTCAAAGCCCATCCAGGACGTGGTCTGTTTTATAGGGCTAGTGGACACTTGCGTGTTGAGGCCTTCACTGACTCTGATTGGGCGGGAGGACCATCTGACAGGAGGTCCACTACAGGATATTGTATCTTCCTTGGTGGTAATCTTGTTAATTGGAAAAGTAAGAAGTAGACGGTAGTTGCGCGGTCTAGTGCAGAGGCGGAGTATAGGGCTATGGCTCACACGACATGTGAGGTTGTGTGGGTACGTTCGTTTCTTGAAGAGATAGGGTTTCCTGTGCAGGTACCTATGAAGTTGTACTGTGATAATCAAGCTGCAATCCACATCGCATCCAACCTGGTATTTCACGAGAGGACTAAACACATCGAAGTGGATTGTCATCTTGTACGAGAAAAGTTGATTGGTGGAGTGATTGCTACTCTGTTTATGTCCACCAGTGCTCAGTTAGCCGATATATTTACTAAGCCGTTGTTCAAGCCATGATTGGAGTTACTTTGCGACAAGCTGGGACTTATTGATATTTACTCTCCAGCTTGAGACTTATTGATATTTACTTGAGGGGGAGTGTTAGAATAGTGTTATGTGTGTTAGTCCCACATCGCCTAATTATATCATGTGACATGTCTAGTGGTAATATAAATTAATCTTTTTCGTGTTAGGGTTAATTAACACCCTCACACTTCTCTCTCTCCCCCAAATAACACATGCAACCCACTTTCTCCATCCAACCCACAACTAAAATTCCCCAAGAAAAATTTACTCCAACAACCCACTAAATACACCTAAACTTCCCAAAATACCCCTCACCCTAACCAAACCCCTAAATCATATATTCTCTCGTCTCTCTCTCCCTCTCCCGCCCCTCCCGTCCTCCATCGCCATCACCAACAGTGCCGTTGACATCCATCGCCGTCCAAGCCTACCGGCAACCCTCTCCTCTTCTCTTTTCGAAATACTGAAATTCACCATCTGGGTTTCTCAGAGATGCAAATTGAAGTTCACCACAACCTGTTTTCAACCACTTCGTACTTTAAATGTCGGAATACATACCCATTTTCAACAACCATAAGTCGATTTATATTGAACTTGGAATTTGCACATATTGCACGCTGTCTATTTTCGACAACACCTTGTCGAAAAATATGATTATTATCAACATTATCTTGTTGAAATGTCGCCAAATTACGAAATTTTACAATATAAGCTTCGGCATCCAAACGTCAAAATAATCTCCAACTTTCAACGTCATATTGTCGTAAACGTATGTTGTGAAAATATGGAATATGTCAAGTATCGATTACGGTATGCAACTGTTGATATAATGTGTACCATTCGACAGTATAATGACGAAACAATTAAATTAACTTGACATTAAATTACCGAATATTGTGTAGTATAATTTTTGGTTGTGAAAAGTTTCAACATCGATTTGTCGAAAACGTACACATATTTCGGGGTTTGAATGTCGAAATTAAGACGCAGTTTTTCCAGTCGTGTTCTTGGTGTTCGAACGCGAATGAGAAGAACCCTCCATTGATTGTATGTTTATTCCTTCGTTCTCCATTGAGAGTGAGATGAACAAGGAATTTACAGGTGGAAAGAGGAAGAAAGGGGGTGGCGGTGGCTGGAGGTGTGGTGGTGGTGAAAGCTAGGAGAAGAACAGTAAGAAGAACGGTGAAGAAGATGGAGAGATTTGGGGTTAGGGACATTTCAGTCTTTACACATTAATGAAAATTGATGAGTTTTTAGTGTGTTGTGTGGAGTAAATTGTGGGTTGCTAATAGAATGGCCCTTTAAAAATGGAATGGTAAAATAGGAAATTCATCAATATTACCCATTTAGTTTTGAAGTGTGACAATCGTTTTGGGACAACAAAAAGTGCTAACTGGGACCAAAAACTGGCGACGGGGGGAATATTTAATTGTTTGGAGAATCACATACACTTAGGTTATTAGTTATTCCCTATTTTCCTTGATTGTTTCTTTTGATTGGCGAAAACAATAGTGTATTGAATATATTTTGGAATGTGCATTCTACTTATTGAGCGTTATTCCTTTGTACAACCCATATGACACTGATAAATTGTGATAAGAAGACCAACCCACCGCGCAAAAGTTATCTTCTAGTAGTCCTATTGACAATGAGGTTATCATGCAACAATTCAACAATTCATGCAGTTACTCTCTTTTTTATTTGGAAAACTGAAAAAAGTAGAATTAGTGTATGCTTTGTATCCTTTACTATTACTATTTTTTTAGATTATCGTTGGTATTTAAATTTGTGCATGACAGCATGCTCATAAATTCCTGGACTCGCCACTAATTACATACTATCATCATCCAGGATTGAAGAAACAGTTGCTAATATTTAGCTATATATTATTACCACATTTAAGCACGTTGGGATATTAGGAAGATTTCCAAGACAGGGTCTCTATGTTTTTTTTTTTTTAATATAGAAAATAGGATAAATGAGCTCGAGCTTATATTTATGTTGGTGTCTGTATAACCTTGCAATGGAAGGATCTAAAAGTAGATTTCAAGTAGTCTTAGGGCCTATGGTAATGGGACCATATTTGTTTTTATATGAAGTATTCTCGTGGTCGCTAGTCTAATTGGTTATTGAAATAGTTTTTGTGGCAAGGTTACTTTTGCTGAGGTGGATACAACTTATCTGTTATGACAGCATTTTATATGCCTTCAAACTAGAGTATCTTAATTCTCGGTTTTTGGTCTGGTGGTGGATGTGAAGCAGGTTGGATTAAGTTCAGTTATGGTTACTCCTCTTAGTGAGAGTGATAACGAGGATGCAACTGTAAACAAAAAGAAGGAAGAACCATACATTTCTTGTTTTGGATCTTATGATTAGCATTTTATGGCTTATTATGTGAGTACTAACTCTGAACCATTTTGAGTTGTGATGGAGCAGGTCCTTCAGGACTTGCAGAGGTTACAGTCGCTATCATGGCAGTTTTTGATGGTCATAATGGTGCTGAAGCTAGCGAGATGGCTTCAAAGCTATTGTTAGAGTATTTCGTGTTGCATACATATTTTCTTCTTGACAGCACGTTTTCGTTTATATCGAAAAAGTCCGTGGGGATGTTGCCAGATAACGAAGAACATTATCTTACTTTTCAAGAACTTAATTGGGATAATGTCGGGGATTGGCATGCGTCAGATCATGAAAGGTGTTTCTCTTTCCCAACCACCTTATTTTTATGTATGGGCCCACTTTGTGTGTACTGCATGGTAGTGAGAGGTTATAGTTCACGCACAATTGGGGTCAGTAAGTTTTTTCAAAGTTGTTCCCCGCACAGAAAAAAGGTTCATTGCTTGCATATAGGAGGAATGAGTACTAACACATGCCTTAATGTCGCAAAGTGGGAAAGTTATAGCATCCTTGGTCCTGCTAGTGTTGAATATTCCTCAAACAACTACCATAATCATAAGCGAACCATTTTTCAGGAATTCAAATGCACTGGACGACATTAAATTTGAACTGCATCTAGAACTTGCCCGTATTAGTGTGGTTGGTGATCCATATCTCAGATATAATTTTTCTGTATTTCAGCAATTAGCTTTCTGATGCTCGGGTGGTTAGGTAGAATATGTGTTATATATTCCATTTCTTTGAACAATATATATATTTTTAATTTTGAACATTTATCTCATAGAAAATTGACTTACGGTGAGTTTCCACTATGGCATTTTTGGTCTTTTCGGTATTAAGTTGAAGTCAAAATTGGGTGTAGTTTCCACTAAGAATACCATGCATGGTATTTTTGTGATGCATGTGACGAGAATGACTTGCATTGGAATGCGTGAAAAGTAGTGAAAATACCAAAAGAATACCAAAAATACCGCAATGGAAACTAGGCCTTAGTAGTTCACTCATTTGTACACTGATTTAGTTTTCTGGGGTTGGGTGTCCAGTCATGAAATAGCTGTTCGGCAACCTAAAACATTTTGTTACTTAAAAATGGCTGAAGTGTTTTGGTTTCAAGCTGCTATAGTTTATATCTATGTTACATTGCGGATCGGGTGCGGGTGCGAGTCAAAGCGTTGGACCTTCCTAAACTTAAATCTTAGGATACTGGGAGTCTGGTGTGTCCCCAAATTGGTTATGGGTACGGGGACACGTCCTGAACACTTAGTTTATAGTATATATTGCACAATTTTTTCAGATTGTGTATCGTAAATTATATTTACAAATGTATTCAAACAAGAATCGGTTAAGGAAAATATGTTTTTTGCTATTTCCTATCCATGCGAGACTAGAAATTTCGCTTTTCTAGCTAATTTGTTATTCTTTTTCTGTAAATATCATAGCAATGAGGATCCTAGTGTCAAAATGGATAAGGGTGTCGGGCACATCAACATGTTTACTTCAGCCAAATGAAGGATCCTTGTAACATAGGTTTATATGCACGTGACTGTGAGTAATGAAGTTATGAATGACTTCGTAGGTTTAAGCTAACATCATCAGCCATCTTTGGTGGATCTTTTCACTTGGAAATTTTGAAGGAATCATTGCTTAGGGCAATTCATGATATTGATGATACATTTTCTATGGTGAGTTCTAACTTTTAACTGTTATTTACTTATTCTTATCAAAATTGGTCCACTCTATGTCATCGCTTTTGCACTAATTCTAATATTAAGTTATTGATTCACGAAGGAAGCATCTAGAGATAATTATGATTCAGGTTCTACAGCCACTGTTATTCTACTAGCAGACGGGAAAATCTTAGTTGCTAATGTTGGAGACTCTAAGGCTCTTTTGTGCTCTGAAGAATTTCAATCTCCATCAGTGGCTAAAGGTCTGGTAGATTTTGGCTAATAACTTATTTGTTTACTGTTGCAATGCAAATGTTTATAGCATGATATTGATGCATTGGTATACCAACTTAATTGTTTAGAGCTTTAATGCAAATTTTTGTAGCACTGACATATATGCATTCACGTAAAATATATTTTTTTCAAATTTCATATTATCATGTCATTGCGTCCTTGAATGTTTGTGGTTTACAGAGTGTTTTTTTACTTCATTTTTATTTATTATGGTCGAAGGTTTATTATTTTTCAGTTTTTCGACATCGCAGCCACTTTGTTAAGGTTATACAGGCAGAGACGTCGTGATGGTGCTATTCCACCCATTAAGTACAGTAATGGATTTCAATTGGCAGCTTCCAATGGATTACCTCATTTTTGTGCTAAGGAACTGACAAAAGATCACCATCCAGATAGAGACGACGAAAGGTCCCGGGTGGAATCTGCTGGTGGTCATGTCGAAGAGTGGGCTGGCGTGTCGCGAGTTAATGGTCAGTTGGCTGTTTCGCGAGCTATTGGTGATATTTTCTTTAAAAGGTGAGGGCTCCCTGATATTAACAATGAAGCTTGGTATTCTTCCTACTGATAAAGAGTTGCTAGACGCACGCTATCTACTGTGTTCACATTGTCGCCATTGAAGAGTCTTGTTTGCGTTTTATGCTGATTCCTCATTTTCCATATGCTCACACGGTTTATTCTTATTGTGTTTCTCTCATGATGTTATCAGGTATGGCGTTATATCTTCACCTGAGGTGACAGACTGGCAAGCTCTGACTTCCAATGACAGCTACGTGGTGGCTGCGTCTGATGGTATCTTTGAGAAGCTCAGCCCACAGGATGTTTGTGATCTGTTGGGAGATTTACATAATCATCGCACTGTGATGTCAGAACTTCCTGGGTCATGCTCATACTCACTAGCCGATTGCATAGTGGATAGTGCTTTAGAAAAAGGTAGTATAGACAACATGGCAGCTGTTGTAGTTCCACTTAAATCAACTGTTTTCCCTCAGTCCTCGCTGAAGGAAAGGTTAGATGGAATGGGGAAATTTGACCAGTTAGCTTTTGGAGTGCAGAAGTTCATAGGTGAAGACTCAGGTAATTTTAGTATTCTTAAATTTCCAGTTGGCTCCATTTTTCCAGGGGTATGATTTCGAACCAGATTGGCCTATCCTAAACATGTTGAAGTAGAAAAAAGATTCAGTTCTGATATAGCATGGATGTGTTGACAGAAATGGCTAATCAATGTTTAGTTTAGACGTCGTTTTATTTTATACTGATCATGGTACATTTTGTTGGCTGATATAGAATGTAATATTCTTTCCCTTGTCCTGTCTACTACTTTGGAAAGATGTATTCAGAAGAGAGTTTTTTTAGTGACTGCGATGGTCAATGCTTCTTTTATGGCTTAAACCTATCTGGTATTAATTTTTTAATTTGCTCGAACAAAGTCTGAAATCAACAAGTCATGTTCTGTTCTTGTCTATTTCCATCATGGGTTTTAAATGTGCACGGAATGATATGTATGTTCGACTGTGCTTCAGAGTATCTTCCACTTGTCATTTACATGTCGAACTTTTCTGTTGGAGCAGCTGATGCAGGTGCTAATCTTACGTGCTATGCTACAGATTCTAGAAAAGTACAGTACACTAAGTTTTTTCAAAGTCCAACTGTCTCCCATTATGTGTTATTCATGTCCTAATGTTAAATCTATGTTCAGACATCAATCTGACATTTTTTTTTTTTTTTTACTTTGGCCATGCGCCTAACTTTTGTCGAATCTTTATCCTTGTAGAAATGGAGCATGTTCATCCAGTTGTGGCCAAGTTTGACAGGTTACTGGTAAGGTTCAAAAGCAAGCATTTGCATTTCTGTCATCCTATTTTGCTGTCACGTGCTGGTCAAGTTAGTGATGAAAATTGATGTCAACTGAAGTGTTAAGTGTGCTTGTTCTACTCGCTCAAAGCTTGGGTTTGAGTCACCATCCTAGTAACTTCCAAAAGCCAACCATTAAGCAGACTTTTGCTTGGGCCACCCTGGGTATTCGGTGTTCTCGTAAAAACAGGACTTGATATGTTAATTTACCATTATGTGTTAATGAATCCATTGCCATTCAAAAGCAATGTTTTCAAAGGCAATTTTGGGGCTCGCCTAGGGGCAAGGCACAACAAAACACCTTTGGGCTTTGATTTTGGGCAGAGAACCGTAAAGGCATTCGCTCATCCGTCGGAGGCATATGTCTTTCACGCTTTTTCACTCAGATGTACGAGGCGACCACATCAGAACAGTCACTTCTTTCTTTCTTATGTAAAGAGTCGGTTCGTCTAAAGTTGTTGGGGCGAAGCCGAAGGATTTTCGCTTTCTTTGCAAGAGTACTTGTAGTGCTTCTAAAAGTTGGATCTATTAATGCACTCTGTTTTTATGCCTTAACATGTTTTTTGTGAATTCTATCTACTCCCTCCGTTCGGATTTGTTGGTCCGTTTTGGGGATTCCAATTTTTTTTCCATTACTTTTTGTCCACTACTTTTTGTGTAATTTTTCTCTACTTTAGCCTTTAACTTTTGAAAAATGGACAAACATTTTCGGACTTGAAAAAGTATGTTTGTGGACCAACAAATCCGGACGGAGGGAGTACTATTTTCTTGTTTTTTGTGAGGCACCCTTGTATGGAGCAAACACTACCCCCGTCATTTTATGGTATTTCAAGTTAGTTTTTTTATTTTTTTTTATAACTAAATAGTAAAAACTCCAAAGGCTGATGCCTCAACGCCATGAGGCTAACGCCTCGCCTCATGAGAGGTGAAAGCCTTGCCTTGCGCTTTCACCTCTGAAAACTTTGTTCACAAGTAGTTAAATGCTTGGAGTTTTGTAGTTTGACTATTACTTAGGGTTATTGCTTCTTAGATGACTATTTTGCGAATATAGGGTTCAGTTGTAGATTTTGTCAGAACAGGCAGCTGTGGATACTCCATCTATCTTTTTTAGCATTGAAAGTAATTCAGTGGTCTGAGTTATTCGGTTTGATTGATCTTCTGGGTAGCGCCTCTTTAGATCAACAGATTGTTTTGCTTATTCAATGGTTTGGCATCAATAGGGGGAAGATGTTGGATGATGACAATGGGTTTCCCTCTTTATTTAGGTTGAAAAAAAGCAAGGCACAGTCGGCCATTTTTATCTATACGAGAACCTTAACGAAGATGTGGATCATACATTCTGGGTTCAGAAGGTTGACCAGCAACATACGTATGACCTACCACAGGCTTTACCTGAGCCACGTGATCACCATTATAGTAAGTTTGCTCCTATGACGGGTTTTAGTATACTTGTTTCTGGCGATCCACAGGACATTATTAATGCAGTTGATAAATATTGGCAGTAATCACTCTCTCTCTCTCTCTCTCTCTCTCTCTCTCTCTCCACACATACATTTATATTCACATTAATTTATCCCAAATGGAAAATGGATTGTGGCATTATTAACTTTAACTTTATATTCGACATGTTTGTTGTCGGCTGTACGGTAAGCCACTTTTAATTGTGCTTTGTTGTAGGCGGGCCTTTAAATTTGTATAACTATCAGAATATGTGCTTGCACTATGGGATGACTGTTAATGAGGATACTGGTAAATGTTTAAATCCCGAGGGCTTTGCTGGTTTCCTTGGTCTTCTTGAATCAATTCCTATGAACAATATGGGTTCAGAAGATGGATCAGCTGAGCATGCTATGCCTGACTTGAGGTATGTTTCATTTCTTTAATTTTATTGTTGCTCTTGCTGACCCCTAGCATCCAAAAGTGATCACGGTATTACTAAATGGATTTTTCCTCAAGGCACCAATCTGGATTATTTTGCATGGCATCTACTTCTTTATGGTTTTAAATTAAAACTTGGATCTACTTCTTTATGGTTTTAAATTAAAACTTGGAGTCTGCCGGGCTCATGTGGCTGCTGTAAATGGACAACTTCTAGGGCTGACTTGGGATCCAACATGTGCTGGTAGCCTAGTAGAAGAGGAGGCAGATAGTTTAGTTTGGAGATTTTTACCTTTAAAGAAAGAGATTGACAGAGATAAGCGATTATAATTGAGGACAAAGCTGTACGCCTGTACCCTTCAGTCTGACAATGCCTGTTTGTACGGAGTTTATTCTGGTGCTTGTTGTCAATTGAGGGGTTTGATCCTCTCCACTAATGGATTGTCTTTTCCTTTTGGGAAGTGGTGGCAGAATTCAGCAGCTAAGGGCTAGATAATCAGCTGTGGTAGCCATCTTGCATCTACCTTTTGGCACTTTAGTTAATGCATGGCTGTCCAAGACTAAAATATGAAAAGAAATTACTAATTAGTAGGTCAAATACGTTGGTAGTTGTTTCAGAAATCTGATAGTGAATCTTGTCTTTATCCCGAAACTAAAAATTCATATGGAGTCCAATGTGAAGAACAAAGGATTTGTAACTCCCTAGTCCAAAACATAGACTAAGTATTTTGTTTGGCTGCATGGACTGATCCTCATTTATTTTGAACTAATCTCGTAAACTACTTATGTTACCTACATCCTTCTCGTCCTATTTATTGTTCGTATTTTCTTTCTCCTCTCTCATTTTGTAACGACATTAGGTTTTTAACGCGATTCACATTTATTTGTTATTAGGTACATTTTAAAGAAAAGGTATGGGCGTGGAGCATTTGGAGAAGTTTGGTTGGCGTTTTACTGGAATTGTACAGAAGGCAGCAATGTTTCAAATTGGGGTCTAAATAGCACCAGATTGTTTAATACTCTTCACCTTGACACAAACGATAGAGATTCTCAGACGAGCTCATCAGCTCGTGATTTTAACTGTGGTGCCCCCGAGGACCACTTGTTCATTTTAAAGCGTATAATGGTAAGCACTTAAATTTTCTACTTAAATCTTTTTCTAGTTTATTATTCCTGATAGTCTTAAAGCTTTTAGTCTTACCTGATATTGTTTTGAACTCCACTACACTTCTATTATGTTTGTGTTTTTCCTGCATCTGGTTGTGGTTGCCAGGAGCATGTCCAAACAATCTCCATATCTTCAGTTTGGAGAACCAAAACTCAATTTTGAAGAATTAAAACACTCCAACTCAACTCCATTTGGTGTCTCCATTTTGAAGATTCAATTCTCATTCTCAATTCATGGAGATTCTCCCACCAAATGGAGAACCATCTCCATTTCTCCTTTTCTCCAACATCACCCTTTTACGCTTTTTTTCTTTTGATATCCAATTGTAATGCCAAACAATAGCCTTCTTACTTCTTGCTAAATAATCTCACTTTTTGCTAAATATTACACGTTTAACTCTGACGTTATAGATCCGATTCTTATAAATAAAATGCCTTTTAAATAAATGCCATTGAGTAGATATTGACAATGCCTTTTAAATGAGTCCAATATTGAATATATTTAAATAAAATTAAAAACTTAAAGAATTGGAATAATATTTGAGAGACAGGTTTTAGAGATGAATATGGAGAATTTGGGTTGAAGTTGGTATGAATAGGTTTTTTTCCCCGATATGTAGTTGGTATGAATACTTGTATTCTCTAAACCTACTTTTTTAATATAATTATATTATTTTGAGTCTCCAAAATGGAGATTATGTGAGAGGCGGGTTGGAGATGCTCTAATGGAAGCTTGCAGTGCTGATAGATGTCTTCAGAGCCTCTGTGCGTACTCATTTTCTAAATAAGCTATTATCTGGAGCCTTGGGAAAAGGAACTCTTATTGAAGTTCATATAGGGCAAATTCAACAAGGTCTAGTTGTAAAAAAAAAAAAAGCTTTCTGAAAAGTGGGATTCATTTGCTTCTTCTGACGGTTGCTTGTAATTGAATATAAATTCTGCCAGATGGTGGTACGCTGGAAACTCATAACATGTATTGTCCTTGTCTCATTAGTTTGCTATCTTGCAGGTTATCTTTTCTGCCTACACAGAAACTATCTAGCATTGTAACTAATATTTGTTGCTGGGAATTAGTAAGAACTAAGCCAGATAAAGAAAATAAAGACATTCTTATTTGAGCACTCTGCTTCCTAATCATCGATACCCGTTCTTGTTATTGCTCTCTCCGTAGGAGTACATATTTGTCAATGCTTGTAAGGCAATATATTTTTAGCCCTTGTACGGTTGTGCCCATCATATTGAGGTACACAAGTACTTATGTGCAGCTTTCACATTGTAATGTACACTTATCATTTTTGTGGGGAGAGGTTTACTTGTTTTCCATATTACCCTGATCTCCGTAACATAAAATGATGAATTGCTGTAATCCTACAAATAGGTGGAGAGAGGGACCAGTGTTTACTTAAGTGGCCTGCGTGAAAAGTACTTTGGTGAAGTTTTCTTAAATGCATCTTCATTTCTTGGAAGCTTGCTATCAGCTAGAATATCGGATTCAGTTTTAAAAGAACCGCAACCAGAATCTTGTGAACTTCCAAAAACGAATGAATCATTTGCTCATGAGAGCGGGGATGCATGGAATTTTGATAATATATCGCGATACAAAAGTAGACCGCGGAGAGTTACCTATGAAGAAGGTTTGAATCATGTTGCAAGATATGTAGAGTCTTTCGAGTCTCGATCTAATGAAATATGGCTCGTATTTCGCCACGAAGGAGTTTCCTTGTCAAAGATTTTATATACAGCGGAAGAAGTTGGAAATAACACTGATGCTGCGAGGGATGAACATGCAAAACATATCCAGGTATTACGTCCATCAAAATGGTGGCATTGGTTGAAAACAACAGAGGCTGGACAAGAGGAAATGCGCAACCTTATATGGCAATTGGTATGTCTGCTGTATACGCCTCAGATGAATTTTATTATGACATCATCTGTAACTTGGGCATTCTTTTATTTTGACGACATGGTGGTTTAGAGTAAGCTTTCAGATTTGTTTTCTATTATTATGATGAGCCTTTACTAAGATGGGCAACCATCTAGATTGCATCCCTTTGTCGTGAATTAGTTGTTGCCTTGGGTTACTTGTCTTGGCACCACATCCGTGCACGTGATTTGTCCCAAGAAGGTAGTCAGGTAGTTGACCCAGTTTTCAAGTGGTTAAACACCATGCCTGGAGTGTGCATAACTTCTGTGCCAACTGATGGGGTGGGGCATCAAGGGTTTAGTGATATATTTCAGGATGATCTATCTTTGTGGAAGTGATATACTATATCTACAAGGGTATGTGAATCACATTTTAAAATCTACGGCTACAACAATGCATCAACTAATAATGTAGCTCAGCTTGAAGCTCTTAAACACAATCCTTTAGTCTGTGCCTTTGTGGAAGTATGACCCTTCTTTCAAGAGTTGTGTAGCTATATGTTGTGGCTATACTTTTTAAATTGCTGTTTGTTTTTTTCTTCTTCTTCATGTATACCTAAGCTGAAAATTGGTCAATTTCTTCAAGTCATTTTCATATATTGTTCGTCATTGTGACTAGCTGACGTAATTATTCTTTTCGCAGTTGGTGGCACTCAAATCCTGTCACGACCGCAATATCACCCACAGGGATATTAAACCCGGTGAGGACCACTGCTTTTATGTCGTAGATGATCTTGATGTAACATCTGAACAATATGATAGGTAGAAAAAAGGAAAAAAAAGGGTGTATTTCCAATGAATGCATTTTGGTTGATAATACATTCCAGTAATATGAACCTATAAACCTTTGGTTCATATTCTATATTCCCAACTTTTTGCTGAAGGCATTTACATGGTGTCTTTTAAGGTCCGTTTTGGACAGTCTTCACTTAAGGATAGTTGCCTTCTCTTTAGACTTTTTTCTTCATAGTCTCTCTACTTCTTGAATTGTCCTGTGGTCTTCATGTTCTGCCTCTAGATTATGAGTGAAACGTGCTACTGTTTTGTTTCATTTGCTAACTAAGATTGTTTCTGTTTTGCTTCTTGAAGAGAACATGGTCATTTGCTTTGAAGACCCAGACTCTGGGAGATGCTTGAAAGGAAGTCCAAGTGGAGATGTGAAATACACAACCAGAATGTACTTCAGATCGTATCTAGCTGTTATAGTATTTAACTTTTGCTTTTCTTCTTTGTTGGAGAATCCTGCAAAAAGTTGAATACTTATTGACTGCCGACTGATATATTTTAACTATGTTAGGCTTGAAGGGGACTTTTGATTGTAGCTAGAAAAAACACGTCTCTTTTAGTGTTCTTGGATTATATTCCTAGTTCCTAGCGGCTTAACTACTTACTAATCAGCACTGACAGTAATGACGAAAGTTTGAAGTACAACATAGTTTTGGCTTGTCAGTTCCTAACAAACCAGAAGCAAGCCAATTATTGGGGTTCTGGAATAATTACTTAGTGTCTTAGTTTCAGTTGTACAATAGTCAATAAATGACTTTTATTTCCAGAAATGTCAGTGAAGATATTCTTTTGGCCAATTTAGGCAGTCATCCCCTTCTTTGCATAAAAGCAAGGGCCATGGCTAAAGCATTATCTCAAATTCTCAGGAACATTTCTTCCATTAAGTCAGTTTAGCTGAACCGCTGATCCAGAACCAACCGGGGTCGAGTATGTTCTTAATACTTAGGAGTCAAGATTGGCAACTCAGGAAGCTAAACCAACCTTTGTACTAACCCATATTCAGTTGTACGTCCCTCTATCTCACTTAAGTTTCCTTATTCTCACCAGTCATGATTTCTTCCTCCTTCCTTTTCTTACCATTCCATTACGCCTTTCTCCGCGGGAATCTCAGGGAAAGACTCTAAACAGAGGGGACCCGGGTTGCTGGAAGAGAATGATTCTCTGTTTTTCCCATTGGGTTCTTCATTTGAGAACAAATGGAGCAGAGTCGTGTTTTTGAAGTGTAATTTGGAATGGTGAAATCAGATTCAGAGGTCATCCTTAAGAGTCTTTAGACAATGGTTGTAATAACTTGAATTTAGGGGTAACTGTCAACTGGTTATTAGGTGCACAATCTTAAACATACTTGTGAATACATATTTTTGGTTGTCAGCAATTTAGGCATATGTTAATCAGTTCATGTGGCTTACTTCCTCTCATTCTATCTTGAGCAAAGCCTCCATTAGCTTTTTCACCTGGCGGTATACGTCTCTGTGGCTAATTTTACTGTCATGACGTGTCAATGTTAAACTATGGTTTCTGAATTAGATACTTCCTGATAATCGGGTCCGTGCTGGTACTGATATGAGTCCATAGGATACATAGCTTGCTGATGCATAACAATCTTACGGGCTGAACTTTCTCAGAGTCAAAGTGTTTTGGTGATTAACTAATTTATATGATGTACCTGTCCTATATTCTATTTCTTAAAAGTTGAATAGCTTCTAAATTGCATATCCTAGGTCATTTTTGTGGCAAGTCCAGCAATGCTAGTACATACTTTTCTTTTAGTTCTTGAAGTTAATTTTTCTCTCAGCCATCAGAAATTGATTTCCAAATTTATCTTGAATATTCATGTTCTTATCTCTTGATCTTTAGGCGCATCATTGACTTTGGTAGCGCAATGGATGTGTTTACAATGAAGCATTTATATGGTTCCGTTGGACCTTCTAGGTATTTGTTCTCTTATGAGCCTTTTCCTAGTGCAATTGTATGTGCATTGTTTTCTTACAAGCGCAGCTATTATATTTTTATCTTGACAGGTTTTGCCTCTGTTAAATGGATACATCATATCTAAATAATTCAAGTTCCTGTTTGGGGTATAACTGGCCCAGCGATAGGCCGACCATGTCCACACGGAATATTCACGACAATCTTTGAAATAAATGGTCTGTGTATTACTTACCTGTTTTCCATTTGATCAGGAACATAAGTAAGCTGTGTCTACTCTCTTAAATTAGGAAGCCCCTTTTCTCAAACCTTTGTTGTCTTAAAATCCTTGTTCCCCTGTTTGATTAATCACCACATTCCACTTCAGGATGGAACTAATTGCGAAATAGATTTTCCTTGCTGATGCTGGTCTCTCAGTTTGTCTTTCTGCAAATGACCACTGACTTGTCAATTAGTTGAGAATATATTTCTCTACAAGCACTGCTATCTTGGAGGATTCGATGGAGTAGTGCAATATCTTTCGTATGACCACTGACTTGTCAATTAGTTGAGAATATATTTCTCTACAAGCAGTGCTATCTTGGAGGATTCGATGGAGTAGTGTAATATCTTTCGTATGGTAGAATATTTGATTCCTGCTTGTTTTAGAGCATCATGCTTTGTAAATCCAGTGCCACCAACTTGAGTTATGAGAACAATTTTACATGGGAAAGCTGTGTTCACCTACCCACCAGCTGCAGGGACGTATGGGGATGGATCATGCATTCTTGCTATGCATTTGATCTCTCAGGCAATGTGTGCCTGTGGTTTGCCATTCTGCCCACCATTATATAGTTGTTTCTGACTTGTAGGAGACTTCGAACCTTCTTCAGAGCTTGTCGTCATAGCCCAAATATTGTGGATGGTATATAGGAATTTATCAACACAGATCATTTGCTTCTCGTCTTAATGAGTTAATTTCCATTTATCTATTTGGGTCTTCAGATCTGAACAAACGTACGAGTATACTCCTCCAGAAGCTCTTCTAAATGCTAGTTGGTACCAGGGGCCAATGCAAACAACTTTGAAGTACGTAAAGTTCCATTTAGTTTATCTTAGAAAATGTTTCCTTTCCAAATCTTGATATCGCAAGGCATGCTTCAAATTTAAGCCAAGTAAATCGAAAAACTGTTGCTTGTCCATTTGTTGAAAGTTGTGGACTTCCATTTGCACTTGGTGGGCTGATTTTCTGCAATCACTTTCTTGTTCGATAGGTATGATATGTGGAGTGCAGGTGTTGTGTTCTTAGAGTTGATTTTAGGATCGCCAGATGTATTTCAGATAAGTTCTTTGACATGTGCTCTTTTGGACCAGCATCTTGAAGGCTGGAATGAAGGCTTAAAAGAGCTTGCACATAAGTAAGTTCTGAAGATGAGGAGTGTGAAGCCTTGTACTTAATTCATTGTTTAATGTTCTAATTCTTCTCCTTGGAGATAAGAAAATAACTTTTAGAGAAAAGCCTTGATGGTGCTATATCTGTGATAGCTGTCCATTTGCTTCAGGAGGGTTATCTGTGATGCATATGCATGAGTCCCTGACCTAAGTGCAAGGTTATTCAACATGGATCATGTACTTAGTTACAAGTATAAATATGTTCCGAATTCCTACTTAAGTTGTAAATTTTTTTCAATCCATAGTGATGTTTAAATGACAACTGCTGTTCAAAAAAAAAAGAAGGTAAATGACAACTCTTTGTTGACCACAGAATGGTAATAGGTTGTATTTATGTACTTTGTAGATTCCATAATTAAGGAAGCATAGGAAAATAGCTTTGAGTTATGCTTGCTAGACGTCGAGCATATGAAGGCTGAATATTGATTTTGGTTTCAATTCATGTCTTACATTTTGATGGTGGTTTTGAATATAAACCAATAACTTCATACATTAGCTACTTCGTTGCCTGCGTGACAAATTTATTGAATGGGCTGTTGGGTTCTGTATCCGTGTTGAAGGAAGGATACATTTAAATGACAGTAAATAGAAAAGCTTGCCTTTCTTGTTTCGGTAGATTTTTTGTATTGATTGTTGTGCTTTGTGGTGCCAGACTTCGAGCATTCATGGAACTGTGCATCTTAATACCTGGGAGTTCCTCAAAAACGTATCACGTATCCGGCATGAAGGGCGGGGTAAGTTTTACCTCCTTGTATGGAATTCTACTTTAGGTGTGTGTTGGATGGAGCTCTCTCTCTCTCTCTCTCTCCACAGATGCACATGCACTTTTTTTGGTTTGTTTAGATGATAAGACATGGGTTTTAGTAGCAGGTGTTTGCATAATGTGACAAACCTAAATGTTTGCTAATATGAGATTCTACAGTCATCTTGATAGATAATAATTTCTATATCCATACTGGTCATGATAAAGGAAATGTGAAATATTGCACAACTTATCGCAACTGTGGAAGGATTTTTGTTCGTTCAAGGACTAATTATTGGTCAATGGTACCAGTGGATCATGTTGCAACGCAGCTCAATGATGTCTTTGAAGTGGTAGGATGTGATACGTACAATAGTTGTATAAAAAGGTCCATTTTGTTATGCTACATTAAAGAAACCCTTGAGGAATAGTAGTCTGGGAAATAAGACAAACTAGTAAACTAGATACTCCCTCCGTTCCAAAATATTTGCCCCCTACGAAACTACGTGTAATTTTCAAACTAAAAAATAATATAGTTACAAAAATAATTTTCTAAGCAATATGGATCTTGTTTGATAGATCTCATTGAAAACTTTAATATGGTGCAAAAAAAATTTGAAAATTATTTTGATAAATACATTATTTTTTAGTTTGAAAATTGCACGTAGTTTTGTAGGGGGCAAACATTTTGGAACGGAGGGAGTACAATATATGATCTACACTCTCGTCTCAAAAATTGAACATTATCTATTACTTGAAGTGATTCTTCGGGTATTCATGGAAAGGAGGTAGATGTATCAGGCAAATTGTATGCATGTGCGTAACATGATTTGAGATCTAACCCATGGGAGTATTGTGCGAGATATAGTTGGCAATAGTGGGAGGTGTAAAAGCATCCAACTCAACCAATTCGCAATAAGTGGAGAACGTATACTCGTGCTAGTTTTGGTAATTTATAGCCTATGGGTATATGGACATAAACTCGGTATAAATTTCCATTTGGATTGAATAATTCAATCAATTCATCTGTTACTAAGAAATTATGCTGCAAAAGGATGAGATATGACGAAGATAGTGGTTTGTCGCATGTAAAGTCATGCTTGCTCTTTGCTTTGGAAACAGGGTGCAAATTCACCGGCTTCCTGGAAATGCTCTGAAGAGTATTTCTCCCAGCAAATAAAAAGTAGAGATCCTCTCAAAATTGGGTTAGTTTCTAAGCCACCCAATTGTAATGATAAATGCATTTTATAACCCCTAATAGTTTTGCTTCAACATAAGCTTATTTCTCATTTTGTGCAGGTTTCCAAATGTTTGGGCTTTGCGATTAGTACGCCAATTGTTAGTTTGGGATCCAGTAAGTTATAACAGCTGTTGTTTTTGCTAAATAAGTTGCCAAAAGAAACTTTTCTTAAAGTAGCTAGATGGGTTAGGAAACAAAACCTTATTACGGTGGAAAAGGGTGAAATGTTTATGATTTATCTCAGACTTTGTCCAAATGGACATTGTAGGGAAAGCAAAACAAATAATTATTTGACACTGACTATCTGTCAGATGTTTCACTAGCTGTTATGTCTGGACTGCGGGGGATTCTTTTTTGTACTGTTAACAAAATTTGCAAAAAGCCTGACTGCTAGGCTCATACACAGCCTTAATGGATTTTTGTTGTATTGCTAGGGATGTATGCTACCAAGACCGTGAAAGATCACTTCTCTTATGTCTTGGTTGTGTTTTTCTCGATGACTCTTTATTGTGGGATAGTTGAATCAACTTATCTATTTACTTCCATTGCATTTTAACAAACCTTTCTAGACGACTTCCCCTTGTTAGATCATCTCTGGTTTGTCAGATTAAATTATGACAGCAATTTTTTTGAGTCTTAAAAACATCTTTAATTTGGACATGATTGTGGTATATTGCAATTGCAGGATGAACGACTTAGTGTTGACGAGGCTTTGCAGCATCCTTATTTCCAAATCAATCCCTAAGGATGAGCTCATGGAAAATGTGGTTCAATTGCCTTTTCAAACCTGTGTTGCAATTTCAGGATGGACGACTGAGTGTTGTCGGGGCTTTGCAGCATCCTTATTTCCAAACCAATCCCCAAGGATATTGCTATGATTTCAGTTCACGTCAACGGGATTTTGAGTACCCTTTCCTTTGATGACATCAGAAATATGTTCGCCCGCCAGAATTATGAGCCGTATTGGGAATTGTTTAGTGAAACTAGAATTATCACATGTATCAGAACTTCAGTATTTGTTCTAACCTAGGTGCCTCATTGAGCAGGCTGCTGTGAAATCCAGTTCGTGCATCTGATCTAACTGCCGGCACTCTTGGTACATCCTTTGTGCAAGGACTCTGCCGTCTCTAGGGATGGCAGGCCCTGCCGACCGATCTCGGCCACCCAAACAATCGAGCTTAGTACGTGAATGTAGGGCCACATGGTATATAGGTCTAGTTTGAGATTTTGTTGTCTTTTTAGGTTCAATTTCCCTGCTGTATTTTTGTAGTTGATAATCATTTGTGTCGTGGTTCCTGACATGTACAGTAGCTTCAGTTACTACAGAGCAGAGTAATATGAAGTACATATAAGCATGTTTTGTTTCTTCTTGGGGAAATGCTACTATGCACGGGGTATTTGGGTGTCTACCATATGCACATCCAAAATATTACGAGTTTTTAGTATAAAAGTTACGATATACCAATCTATATGATTTTTGTGAAAATGTTATGAATTTTATTACTGAAAAGTTACGATAAGCAAATGTTATGATTCATAATGAAAATGTTATGAATTATATTTGCTGAAAAGTTTTGAGTTTTTTGGATAAAAGTTAGGAAACGCACCGGAATGTTATGAATCTTTGTAAGGTGGCACAATTTGAACCACAGATTAGGTACATATGATACGCACCTTTAAGAGGCATGTGTGTTCTGGCGCTTGTCTTCTGTTACTAACAGATGCTTTTGTGGCTGGCCTACTTATTTTTTTTCCTTCTAGAAAATGATTTCCTCTATTTTATTAAGAATGATTTTCAGAACTTGTTTTTAGTATACTTTCAGAATTATGCTGTGTAATTTTGAACACTAAAAAAAAAGTTTTGAAAACCATTTAGATAGGGAAAAACATCCCAGAATTCTTTAAGCTAAAAGAGGGGGAGAAAAACAAGGATTGGGTGGGGGAGCAAGGCATTCACGTAAACAAAACGTAATGTTTGAGTCGTTGAAAAAATCGTTTCTTGTGATGATCTCTCTTTTCAACTTTTTGTATGAAAGAAATATGAAACTCATAATTCTCGTTTGGGAGGCAGAGCTTTTCTTTTCTTTCTTTTTTATTATTTTTTTTGTTAATTATGGCAAAGCTTTCACTTTATGGGTTTTGACACATACATCCATGCAAAACAACTAAATTGATAATTATGTTCCTTTGATTAAAAAAAAAATTTAGATTGATCAGACATTAGTATATTTAACGGATTGTATTACTCCCTCCGTCCATTTTTAAGTGTGTTACCTAGGAATTCAAATTATTTTTCTCTTACATCAACTTTTACAATTTTTACATCTACTTTCCATTACTTACCCTTATCAGGCCCAGTTTTCCACTTGATTTTATCAAATCTTGATAAAATCAACTGGGAAACTCACCCCAATATAATAATACCCATTAACTTTTTAAAAAGAAATCTACTTTTAAGGGCAAAATAGGAAATGTACCCACTAACTTTTCAAAACACACACTTGGACAACTCAAAATGGAAATGTACACACTATAAAAAGGACGGCTCCGGGAGTATTTTTTTTGAGAGCAATGGACCATTAGATAAATATTCATAACTTTTAAGTGATACCAAACATTATCTATCGGGAATTTGCACATTTAAGTTGTATAAAATCAACGACTTGAATAGTCAAATACTCCCTCCGTCCCTTTTATAGTGCGTACATTTCCATTTTTGGCTGTTTCTTAATAAGTGTGTGTTTTGAAAAGTTAGTGGGTACATTTCCTATTTTGCCCTTAAAAGTAGATTCCTTTTTAAAAAGTTAGTGGGTATTATTATATTGATAATGGTAAGTAATCGAAAGTAGATGTAAAAGTTGATGTGAGAGAAAAATAGTTGGATTTTCGAGGTAACACACTAAAAAAGAGACGGAGGGAGTATTACTTTTATATGGATGGTTTAGATATCATCAAATAAGTGTTCAATGAATGTCATTCCAAATCCTATGAGTTTGAGGATGTTTTTTCTCCTTCAAAAAAATGAAAAGCCACGCAAAAAGCTGCAGCCGCCGCGATAGAGCACTCGAGCTTCCCTCTAAAAAACGGGTTCTCTCCTCTCCTCTCTAAGATTCAAATTTTAGGGTTTACTTAGGTGTTGTTGCTTCTCCATTTTGGGGAAATTTTCGTTCCCTATGTGGAACATTTTCAATCCGTTGTGGAATTTTCTATACTCATTGAGAGTGATTTCTTACGTTTACGGCCCGTTCGGATGGGGTCATAGCAGACCCTCTAAGCTTGCGCCCTTCTTAGCTTGCCTGACCCCACTCCCATGCCTTGGTTTGGGAGCATTTTTTGCACCCTCCATAAATATGGCCGGCCATAAATATGGACCCTTAGCCCTCCATAAATATGGACAGCTCCGACCCTGTCCATATTTATGCCGGGCGTGCTAGTTACTATTCTAACCCTTTGTAATTTGCTTCGGATCAAAAAATAAAATACTTCCGCAAATAATTTTATAATTTTTTTGGCACCAAATTAAACTTCTAATAGAGATCTTTAATTCGAAAAAAAATTGGAATTTTTTTATACTTTACTCCTAGAATTTTACGTTATTGGCTTGTTGAGTGACGTTGCAATATCTTTCGGATTAAAAAATAAAGTACTTCCACGTATAATTTTGTATTTTTTTCACCAAATTAAACTACTAATAAAAATCTTTAATTTGATGGGAAAAAGCATATTATGTGGAAAAATTCTATGTAAAAATCATATGGTACGAATATAGTATGGTACAATAAATTACAAAGAATTAAATTAAATTCATTTTACAATGCATTTCACAATTTGTATTTTCTGGAAAAAAAATAAACGAAAAATAAATTCAAAAATAATAAAAAAAATATTGACATTTTAATTTATAAGTTCATTTTTCTAAATTATGCCTTGTAAAAATTAATTTTGTGATTTAACTCTGTTAATTAATGCGTAAATGTAATAAGGCATGCATACGGGCAATCTTGCTTTTTGATAGCTTTTTACATCATTCATCCACTTTTATCCCCCTTTTAATACCCCATCCAAAACATTTATTTTTTTATCCACCCTCCATAAATATTACATCATTGTGGGTCCACCCTCTATATCTAATATCTCCTACTATTTAATCCCCCTCCGTATTTAATCCCCCAAAAACTAATCCCCATCCAAACGAGCCCATAGTGCATTTCTTCCCAATCTTTATGAATTATCCGAAAGTTGTGAAATTTTCTTCCCAATTGAGGACTCCGGATGAGGTCTATAGCTCTTGGGGCTTATTCTAAGGGGGTGTTCCGCTAAGATTGGTTTTTTGGTTTTTTGACTTTTTTATGTGAGAGCTTAAAAAACACGTAGCTTTTTGTAGTTTTTTATGTGATGTATTGTGAGGGGATGACTTGTCTTGAAAAGCGTAATAAGCTAGCTTTTGGTTTTTTGAGTTAGTGAAACGGGGCCTTATCTTAGTAGTAATAATAAAAAAAAAAAAGAAGCCGCGGGCTCCGCCTCGTTGGCTTAAAATTTAAATTGTCATTTATGTATACGTGGTCAAAAAGAAACGAAAGATAAGGCACCGATTTGAATATGCGAATCTTTTTGCACGTTGTTCACGCATCTCGACGACCTACAAATTTTCATGGAACGGATTTTTGTAGTGTCTAATTTGAGCCGTTTGTTCAGCAGTTAATGATCAAATTATTACTCATTCCGTCCCTTTTTAAGTGTGTTATCTGAAAATTCTAACTATTTTTCTCACATTAATTTTTACAATTTTTACGTCTACTTCCCACTATCTTTTAAAAAGAAATATACTTTTAAGGGCAAAATAGCAAATGTACCCACTAACTTTTTAAAACACATACTTATTAAGAGACATCCCAAAATGAAAATGTACACACTATAAAAGTGACGGAGGGAGTATTATTATTTGATGTTGAAGGAACAATCCCATAGTTAGACCACTAATAAATCCAACTGCGTGACCCAAACTTCCGGAGAAGTAACCTGGCTACATCAGTCACAGACCCCCACCTACTGGAAGGATACTTACTAGGTGGGGAACCGAACGCCAGACTTGAGACCCCCAAAATCTAGGGATGTGGTTCAAATTATTTTACTCCATCCGTTTGGATTTGTTGGTCCACAAACATATTTTTTTAAGTCCGAAAATGTTTATCCATTTCTAAAAGTTAAAGGGTAAAGTATAGAGAAAATACACAAAAAGTGATGGAAAAAAAGTTGGAATCCCCAAAATGAACCAACAAATCCGGACGGAGGGAATACATATTTTAAATTTTTTGTATTATAGTAAAAGTAATTGAGATTCATTATATAGATCTATATTATAGATCTATATTTGGCATAAAATTCATTATAGATTAAGAGGGGGTTTGGACTTTGGACTAAGTAGTAAACTAAGCTTTTTATTTTTAAAACTTAGCTTAAGTTTTAAAAATAAAAAGTTTAGTTTACTACTCAGGTCAAAACACCTCTAATACTTAAGTTTTAAAAATAAAAAGTTTAGTTTACTACTTAGGTCAAAACACCTCTAATACTATTCTATTGGAGTAATAATTTATACATTGCATTGGAAACCGAACTAGACTATTAAAATGAAACGGGAGTACTGAAATCCGCCCGGCATCTTTGATCAATCCCCTCTCAAGAAAATCACTTCATTGTTGATTCCCTTCCTTTCCCCAATTCACTAATCAAAACCCTAAGCAGGCAACTAACAGAACCAAGTAATTTACGAAGGATTTGATTTCTCTGTGAATTCTGGCATCGATTCTTTCAAAGATGTATCAGAAAATTGATGTCGAGTCCGGATCGTCTAGTACGCCGCTGTACCCGATGATGTTGGAGAGTCCGGAGCTCCGGTGGGCCTTCATTCGAAAGATTTACTCAATCGTCACCGTCCAATTGCTCCTCACCATCGCTGTTGCCGCCGTCGTCGTCGCCGTTGAACCGATTTCCGTTTTCTTCACCACCACTTATACCGGCTTGGCCTTCTATATCGTGCTCATCATCACGCCCTTCATTGGTAACTCTCTCTATTTTCCAACACCACTAAGCTTTTGCAATTATGTCGAATTGCTTCCAATTTTGGTGCGTCCATATTTGGGTACTGTATTTTGGTGCCATCTGACTCTGAGAATGGCTGTTTTACATTTACATGATAAGAGGCCAGGAACACGCGATGCGTGTGCAAGTCAAACTTGATAATTGTTTCGGATCCTGTCTCCCTCACATGATTCTCTTTGCCCGGCCTCTAGATTTTGTGAGATCATGCACGTAAGTATGATATTAAATCATACAGTAAATAAAGCAATACATGAGAAACTATGTTCCAAATATGCAGATATCCTATCTCTAAAATATCTGCATATTTCATCACTCGAACTTAATATTCAAATTCGATCCTCCGAAATCATGGAATTATACTCCCTCCGTCTCAATTTATTTGTCTAATTTTAAATTTATAAAGTTTTACACAGTTTTATGTTGCAAGTAAAATTTTTATCTTAGTAAACTGAAAAATGGAGACGATTTTTTGAGAGGTCCCAAATAGCATAAGTGAACAAATAAATTGAAAGGGGGAGAGTTACCAATTTCTCTGATTTCAACTTCACAAAAAGTACCGACATGACTCATAATCTCTGAGAATTTTGAACAATCAATTTTCACTCAAAATGGAAACTTGCCCTATTTCATTATGAAATTGTGGATTCTTGTCGTGCCTCCACACTGATACCATTGAATTTATTGATTTCGATAAACGCCATATGAAACTGAATACAGAACTGATGAACAAAGTTCCTTCAGTAGACCTACAATTGCTTTGTTAAGCCTCCATTGTCCACAAATTTGGATTTTGTGATAGAGAGAAAAACTGATAAATTTTGACGTGGAGACTATTCAAACCGAAAAGTTTTGACGCGGACCGGTTATGTATTAAATTAAAAAGATCGTAAGAACATACTGTATTTTTCAAGGGATAATAATGGGTACCCTTGCCCCGCCCCCATCGGGTAACGGGTTTACCCGCCCCGCTCCTATTTTTTTTTTATATATATTAAAATAATATGTTTTTGATTCCAAAATTAGTGAACACAAATAATAAAAGTTCACAAAATAACAAGTACGAGTACAACTTAACCAACATCTACTATCTATAAGGAAAATGGAAAATAATTGATATGTCATATATAATGTGGGATTCTAATTGTAAGGATAAAAATATAAGAGTAAAATAAAATTTTAGTCATAAAATTTTTTTGGGCCAGGTATTGAGGAGGGGTGATGTCTACCCTAACCCTAACCTTAACCAGTCGGATTTTTTCAATTCTCCCCTACCCCAACCTATACTCGAAAACTTGATAAATAGCCACCCCGTCGGGGCGGGGCGAGGCAGGTTTGGAGCGGGAGCGGATTGAATTGCCATATCTAGTGGTATGACTTAGGGTTTACTCACTCAAGATCGCAAACTCTCAGGTGCTATTAGCTCCTTTGAAGGCAGTCCACACGGGCTCTGTGCCAGCTTCATTTGGGTCCCCGCTAATGGATACTAATGCTATGATTGGTACTCAAAGTCGAGATGCGCGTAAGCTGGGCTTGGCACATGATTTATTCAAAAGAAAATGATAGGCCGCAAGTCGGGGTAGTGGCGAATGGAAAAATGAGTTCCAATGGTTGGCGATTTCTCAAGCCAAAAAATAGCTTTGGCATTTCTCAAGTGAAATTTGTCAAAAGAAGTTCCAAAGCTCTTGATTGCCAAATGAGTATTTGTTTGGGACTTATGGATTAGATTTGGCTTCGTTTGGCTTGGTTATCGGTATTTGGGTGCTGCTATCTCAAATAATTTCAGTGATCCAACGGCTGTGATGGGTTAAGGAATAAAATGATTTTGGAATTATTAGAGCAAATTTGCAAAATTTTAGCAAAATACTACTGTTTTTTTTGTTTTTTAAATTTGAACTGAGCGAAATACTACCGAGCTAGCCAAAAAATAGCTTTGGTATGAAAAAGATTATTCGAACCATTGGAGATGTTCGTTAGATAGGCTCCGCTTACGACATTCAAGTAGAATTGTAGAAACAATACTGTTGAGGGTAAATTCACCCCCCTTCATTATTTAACCAGTAAAGAGAGCTGGAACGAAAGTTCCACCCACAGTTTCGTGGTAAGCAAAATGAGAGTCTATTGGGACTGGTGACGCGTTATAATCAACCAAATGTGATAACTAAAAACGTGGTTTCCTTATCACATTTATATATTTTTACTGGCTGTGTTTTGGAGTACTTCACCGTTTGGTTGTGTTGTTGCAGTGTTGTGGCCATTGGCCTACTATTACAAACGGCACCCGGTGAACTATTTTCTCCTCTCTATTTTCACTGTTACCTTGGCTTTTGCGGTGGGATTGACGTGTGCTTTTACCAGCGGTAAGCATTTTGAATTTTTTCAATATATTACTTGAATAAGACGTTGAACCAATTGATGGAAACCAAAACATGATAGGTGTTTTGGAAAGGTGAAGTCAAGCCCGATTTGATAAATCTTTCATTCCTATTTGAACTACATAAAACCTAAAGTTATTACAGAGGGTATGTGTCATATCAAGTTAAGCAGAGAATTAAGGTCATTTGGAGAGGAAAACCTAATGCTGGATATGGATAGGGGAAAACTTGCAAGTCTAGTTTTGCTGGAATCAGTTTTCTGAATTTGAATAGTCCAACATCATTAACCTATCGGTAGGTCTATCACCCCAGCTTTGTAAGCAGTTAACAGTAGTCTATGGTTCTTGGTTTTTTACTGTTAGTGTTTCAATTCAACGATTTCATCTCTGGCAGGTTCTAAAAGATCTGTTTTCCACGAGATGAATGATTAGATTGAAGTGATAAATATGGCAGTCTTTCATTGGCTATGTGGTTGTTGGGTTTATTTAGATTATATTGTAATTTTATTTGGTTGCAGGGAAGGTAATTTTGGAAGCTGCGATCCTAACAGCTGGGGTGGTTGTAAGTCTCACTTTGTACACTTTCTGGGCTGCAAGGAGAGGACAGGATTTCAGTTTCCTAGGGCCTTTCTTGTCTGGTGCTATTTTTGTGCTTATTCTGTTTGCTGTCATTCAGGTATGTGAATATCCATACTTGCCTTTGTCAATCTTTTGGCTCCGGTCTCTTCTGCTAATATTGCATGCATTTGTTATTGGTTTTGACTTATCGATTCTCACTTTAACTACTTGCAGATATTCTTTCCCCTGGGCAAGATCTCAGTTATGATCTATGGTTTTCTGGCAGCAATCATATTCTGTGGGTATATTGTATACGACACAGACAACCTGATTAAGCGTTACTCCTATGACGATTACATATGGGCTTCGGTGTCGCTGTATCTGGATATCATCAATCTCTTCTTGGCATTGTTGACTATCTTCAGAGCTGCAGATTGAACGGAGATCCTTCTGTTCTCTGCCCTTCGACTGTTCTTCCCCATTTTTTGGTGTAATTTTCTGGGAATGATACGTACATACTCTGTTGTTTCCTGTGTTGATCAGGTAGATCAGGTCTAAATTCAATACCCTTTACCTTTTCTTCTTCTCTGTCTGTATTAGGGGTTACTCATGTTGCTACTGGTAAAATACATTTATCAGTTTGGAGTGTATCTAAAATGAAGCCAAAGCTTTTGTTTGCTACAACTTACAGAAGTTCAATATATTAAATGTAAGACATCAAAACCTGCAACTGTCGTGACCGATTTCTTATTTCCTACGCGAGATGATGCTTCAACTTTGTCATTCAAGACATTACAGCCATCCTAGGAACCAACTAAAGCTACTAGATCATATCCTTATATAAATAACGATACCGCAGATAAATATCCTCCCGGATCAAATACAAATAGCTTAACTTGTTCCCTATCAGTGGACCAAAACTCGGGTATGAATGAGAACTTTTCAGGTCTTTAAGCATATGTGTAAGCTTATGGAGTATAAGCTGGAAATCCGGCTTAAATTTACTAAAATAGACGAATACTGCGATACATGACATGTTTTCAGCTCAGACCCAACTCCAAAATTAACCATTGACAGACAATTTCAGCAGTAGTCTTTGAGCATACTGAATACAGTTAGGAAGAAATCAAAGGGCTCGTCTTCTCCTGTGTAAATTCCACACTTTCCCATTAGATGCATCAGCAAAAACAGATCACGCGTTCTAACTAGATTAAACTTCAAGCAGTATCAACAGATAAAAACTGGTAAAACAAGATTTGCAATAGATGGAATTTCCTATCGTCGAAATGGAGTCTTGGATTCTGAACTAATTCTCTACAAGAAGTCCGCTACCTAGGATGTAAGTCAAAGAACGGCAAAATTATATTTCCATGTAGACATAGAAGACCCTAAAACATGTCCTCCTCAATGCAACCTAGGATGCAAGTTTAACGGCAAAATTTTTTGGCGTTGCTCCCAGACTGCTGAATAATTACTCCTGCAATTTACGTTGGTGACAAATACAATACGATAAACCTGTATTTCGGGTCAATCTCTCTTTCTCTCTGTTATGATCAATTTTGAAATGTCAAAAAGAACCATGTTACCTGATAAAACCATGCAAGAGCTTTTCGAGTCCATTTCCAGTGTAAGCGGGGCCGTCTGAAGGTCGAAGCAGGCCTATTCGACCTAGAGAATGAACGAAGAATTAAAAAAAGATAAGACAGATTCTCGCAACAAAATGAAAATTTTAAACTGCAATGGCCATAGCACATGCAAACACACAAAGTATTTTGTGATGGAATGTGTGGATGTGTACACACAGAGAGAGGCCAACAAAAATGATTCGACCACACCCACACTCACAAGTGTGTGGATCCCACACACACTTACGCATCTAGTGGGTGGGGAGGTGTATATACATAGACCGGGTGTAGTTCTAGTGGTGTTGGTGAGACCAGTGCAGGAGTGATGTAATTCGATCATGCATATAAACTCTTTTCTTTTTGTAGTTATTTGAAAAAATAATATAACCATAAGATAGTAAATTCAATAAAGTTGGAAATGTTCTGTAAACAAAGTTTTCTTTCTACGTAGGAAAATGCTTCAGATATAGATGTGTGGATACAAATTTGAACATAGATGTGTAAGTACCCACGTGCATCGGACAACTTCAAACGTGTCTATGTCTCGATATGTGTGTTGTTAGCATACTTCTTTTTGATATTCTAAACATAGCATATCTATCCTCGGTGAGATGTGCTTATAGCCCATCTGATTGTACCCCTTGCTTGTCAATCGGGAGTTTTGGGGTTCGAGTTTATGAAGAGACATCAAATCCCCTTTGGTTGTTTAACCCCATAACTAGCTTAATTCCCCACTAACCCTGTTGATGTATATAAAAAAAAAAAAAAATCATCAATACGTACTCGAATGTAAAAAAACAAAACATCATTTGTTTTTGTGTCTGTAGCATTGCTGCAAAATGTGATTGTCTCCATAGGATTGTTGTATTGTAATTACATGATATTTTGGTGCAGGAACCACAACCATGGGCTAAATATGGGGCTTCTCCCAGCCCTGATTTTTCTCATACAAAACCACCAAGCTGTGATCCTCCACCATTCTCTCTCAATTCCATTAGTTTTCCGTTCTTCCTTCAAGGGGCTCAGTGACCCCCACAATAGTTTCTCCCCAAAACCACCGTCAACCTATAACCAACACCCATTCCCAACCATCATCAACCATGGCTCAAGCCCTGGTCCTATTATTATGGTCTTGTTCTCTCCTCCTCCTCGTCTCGGTCAACGTGGTCGAGGCCATAGGCGTCAACTGGGGATCCCAAACATCCCACAACCTCCGCCCGAGCGTGGTGGTTCAGTTGCTCAAAGACAACAGAATCGATAAGATCAAGCTATTCGACTCCCAGAACTGGATCGTTAATGCCTTCGCACGGACTGGCATTGAGGTCATGCTTGGTATTCCCAATAATGATCTCAAAAGATTAAGCGAGGACTATGGTGGTGCCAAGGATTGGGTAAAACAAAATCTCACCAACCATCTACACAATGGAGCTGTCGATATTAAGTAAGAAAAGTACTTAATTTGTTTGAAAAATGACAAATCATCATGTGTATCTGCGCGGTCATGGTATTACAAGGTTTTACATATCGATCGTTACATGTGATATCAGGACCTGCACCCTATATATATAAACACCCAGTATAGTAGCAAAATATTTACAGTGTATTGGCACCCGCTCTACAAGCTCAAACTCAATTTTACGTAGACCGAAAACCTATATTAACGTTGCGATAGGTTTTTATCCAGCAAGTTGGGATTTTACATTATCAATACTCATACCGCGACCTTTATCATTGCACGCCTTAGTACCTTTGAGTAAATATTTGGTGTATCGTTATCGATCTTTTTTTTTAGATCCTCAAGCTCTGTTTGTTTGTTTGTTTTTCGCTTTGCCATTTATATAAGGAGCTTTTTTTTTTGCAGGTATGTAGCTGTTGGCAATGAGCCATTTTTGAAGTCATACAATGGCTCATACCTAAAGACTACTCTCCCAGCCATGAAAAACATCCAAAAAGCTATTAACGAGGCTGGCCATGGTGACAAAGTGAAGGTCACCACTCCACTAAACGCCGACGTCTATGAATCCGTTGGAAGCACACTACCGTCGGCAGGCGATTTCCGCTCCGATATAAGAAGTCTTATGGTTGAGATGGTCAGGTGGTTGGACTCCAATAAGTCTCCGTTCCTTGTCAATATCTATCCATATCTTAGTCTCTATCATAATGCTAATTTTCCCGTTGACTTTGCCTTCTTTGAAGGGAACGCTAAGCCAATTCAGGACAAAGGTAACATTGGAAAGAGCTAGCTAGCGTTAATTTGTAACTTTTATTTTTGTCTTTATTGAACTTTTTCTCCTCGATGCGATGATTCGTATTCGATGATGTCATTTTTGTTTAGGAGTTCATCACTTACTCCGCGACGAAATCCTCAACAGGTATCACATACACTAACATGTTCGATGCGAATCTCGATACCCTTGTTTGGTCACTCAAAAAGGCTGAAGTTCCAAATCTAGACATAATCGTCGGAGAGGCCGGTTGGCCCACCGACGGTGACAAAGATGCCAACATCAAATATGCCAAGCGATTCTACGACGGATTCCTCAAGAAAATCGCTAGCAACAAAGGAACTCCTCTGAGGCCAGGCCACATGGAAGCGTACCTCTTCAGTCTCCTCGACGAAAACATGAAGAGCATCGCACCAGGAAACTTCGAGCGCCACTGGGGAATATTCAGGTACGATGGATACCCCAAGTTCGAGATGGACTTCACCGGGAAAGGTAACGACAAGATGCCGGTGGCTGCGAAAGGTGTCCATAACATATCTGATAAATACTGTGTGCTCAACGTGGACAAGTTGAACATGAGCTTGGTTGGTCGCAATGTCAACTATGCTTGTGCCGCAGCTGATTGTACGGCGTTAGGGTACGGTTCGTCGTGCAACAACTTGGACTTGTACGGGAACATTTCATATGCGTTCAATATGTATTACCAAATGCAAGATCAATTCGGCGAGTCTTGCATGTTCGAAGGGATGGCGACGACGAGCAAGGAGAATCTGTGGAATCGCACATGCTTTTTTCCGATACAGATTCAAAGTGCAGGGACCCGACTCGGGATTGTGTCGGGTCTCTGTGTTGTTGCGTCTTTGTTGGTATCTTTGGCCTTGTTTTAGGTTGGTTATATTTTGAGATTGAGCAATAAAATGAAAGATTGTACAACCAGTGGCGTAGCCAAAATTTAACGGAAATGGGGATGCTACTAAGGTGGAAACTTTATGTAACCAATTTTTTGTTTTTCTTTGGTCAAGATGTATGCTATCGAAATACAATTATTATTGCCAAAAAATCGATTCCAAATAACTCCACCAAATTAGCCAATGTAATATTTGTAAGTGAGGGTTGCGTATGTAATTATGTATTTCAGATTCAGGTACATGTACAGTTATTTATATATAAGAATAATCACCGTCGTAAACCAAATTTAAAGAACTCTTAAACATAAATAATATAAAAATAAACCGAGAACAAGATACCAATAACATGAGCACATAAGTATTGAAAGAATACAATTCAGGGGTGGTGGCGGTTGTGGTGGTTGTTTTTGGTTCCGGCCCTTTGGGTTTCTTTGTTTAGGTTTCTTGGTTGTTTTTCTTTCTTTTCCTTCATTCAACTTCGGTTGGATGCCCCCTCCCCTTCTCGATGTACCCTTATCGAGTTTTTATAAAACTTCTTTTATCGATCAAAAAAAAAAAAAAGAATACAATTCAGGGGTCTGCAGGAGGGGGGTGGGGGGTTGGAAATGATGATCTAGTAGGAGTTTTAGGAGGAAATACTTTCACGAAGGGTAAATAAGGAAATTATTATAACAAGAATGGACTAAAGTGCAGGGACAGAGTCAAGATTCCAATTCTGGGGTAGCACCCAAAATTAATATTCTCACTCTCTCCGTCTATAATTACTCTATTTTAAAACGACATCAATTTTTGGATAAAAAATTCAATTAGTTCTTTAATTTTGTGTCAAGAAAATGTTAGAAATTATGCACAAAAATGCTTTATTTTTTAGTCAAAAATTGGAGATTTTTTTTTTGGTAGTGGACTATCTTTACGGGCTGAGAGAGTAATTCTTATAAAAAAAAATGCAAGTGTTTTAAGATTAATTACACATTTTCCTATGTTAATCATCCATAAACATACTTAATATCCAAATATAACTGGTTGTGTTAACAGGATGCATTCATGTCCAAATTTGAAAACAAATAATCATAACTAATAGGTCCCACTGAGTCACTGACGTATGGCAAATAACTTGACAAGGCGACAATCGGGCGTTTGAGTATCATATGCTCAATCACCACAGGTTAAGTGTGAGGTTTCTTCCTCATCAGAACAACAAATAACTTGACAATGCTTACCCCTGCTGGAATATTTGAGCAACAAATGCAAGATTTAAATTTGCTGATCCCTCAACAATGTCGTTTGGAGTGACATATCTTTCGCAATCCATTTTCTCTGCATGCTGAATAATCAAATTTGCTCTTTCTGTAGGATCCTTAGCATCCAAGGTGGTGGTGCCACCATGCTCTGGTGCAAGCACATTGAGCAAGTTAGCATATGCCTCCCCATCCTGCAAGTTGCATAAGCCTGTAACATCAGTTTTAGCAAAAGGAAGGATGCAATTGCAAATATAACAAAATTCAAAAGCAAACATTCGGGAGGGATGTTTTTCCTAGTTAAATAATGGTATAAATATGGTGCATAATTTCATACAAAAGTTTACCCCTTAAAATCGATCACGAAACAAATGCTACTAAGGAATGGAGCACCAAGTTCAGTGTTAGTCATTTTTTCTCCATTAAAAAGTAACTCATTCGCCAGGAGGCTCGCACCAATCAAAACATCTTACCATGATAATTTAACTTATAGATTGACAAAACCATTGGAATATGCAAAAGTTCATCCCTAACTTTGCCAATGTTTTCTGATCACCAAATCGTGCCAATTTAAAAAAATTGCCACTTGATCCAACCAACAATGGTGAACTTCCTCTTACCTTCAGATCAGATGAAAAATTCGTAACCTCTTTCTTGTAGCCTGCTTTCTCCAATTGAAAATTCATCCATTTGATCATGTTATCCAAGTTTAAACATGGAACTCCCTTTTCATTGACATTCATAATCGGAAGTGAAAAAAGTCAACAATGCCCAACCTTGCTGTCTTCCACCAATTCCACAAGTTGAGGAGTTTTCCTTAAATGGAGGTTAGCTAACAGGTTGAATCTGAGACTGCCGCCAAAACAACAATAACAACATGAGAGCTTTGGTGATCAAAATCTACATATCTGTAAAACATTTCTATCGGACAAAGCAAATCTACCTTGATTATTTGAGAAATCAACCCCATTACTAGATGTGGCTACAACATATGAACAAAACAAAGCAACTTAAGCAACTTCCACATTAGGAAGAAAAGTATTCAACAGCATTGCTGTAAAATGCTAGCATTAACTACTTCAACCAAATCCTGCGCACCAATATTGACCACAGTGCAGCCTATGGCCTTGGCAGAATTGAGGCAAAGAGTCTGATTCTCATTCCCCTCGCATGGGTTAAGGTCACCTTTGGTGTTTATAGCTCACTCATCTATTGTTCCGGGGACAGAAACAATGATAAGCTTACTGAATGGAAAGCAACATATTAACACGAGAAAATATACGTTAAGTAATATGGTAACAACACAACATTAGGTGGTGGTTAAGAGTTAAAAGTGTATTGGGAAAAGTGTATTAAAGTTGGTGCAAGGTGCATCAAGTCCTAAATTTTGGGAAGTACTTTCTCCTTAACCTCCGGCCGGTGAGCACTGAGCAGTTGTTAGCATAACCGTTCATTTACTATAGTAAATAGTGAAGTTTCTAAGGATATTTCATATTACCATAGAAGAACTCCATTCTTTGCAAGTTCAAATAAAGCATTTGTAGATGGGTCTAGAGGAAGATATTTCTCCAGAAATGGATCTTCTCCGTGGAAGCTGTTAATGTGGGAAACATAGGTTGCCTTTTCAGATTCGCTAATGGTGTGGCAAAGGGTGGTGGTGCTAGTCTTGAGAAATGAAACATAATTTTTCAACTTCGAACCACCCAATTTTGATCTTCCTCTTGCAAGTAAATTTAGGTATGCTTGCCATCAAAAAATACCACCATGGGTTTATTTCCTTTTGCTAATTCAAAAACTAGATATTGTTGGAAATCAATAATGTACAATCAGATGCTGAAATAGCAAACGCAAGTTCCCAGAGGCCCGCTCATCAGCAGAAATAAATGATAGGAATTTGCGTTCAACGTCTAATTAATTATATTACCTTAAGAACAACAAACGAAAAAATGAAAATGAAGCCATGCAAGTAACATTCCCAGAAACTTACCCGGAAAAAGGATTCAAAATCAATTTCTGCGTTCGTGCATGTCAGAAGATGACTCCCCCAATATAGTCTTAATCTGTGCTTCTGTAAACATTTCACTCAAACCCTTTAATTTAACCATCACTGGTGGTAAATCTTAATCTTCGATTGTGACTTTGCCAGATTGGTTCCTTGCTGATAGAAGCTATTTTACCAAATGCAACCATGTGTCAACCAAATACAATGTAACTGAATTTGAGAAAGAAAGAGAAGTCCAAAAATTGATATAAATACATACTTTGGATTTGATGCCACGAAGCTCGACTTGCGTGAACTGGCTATGAAGCCATGGATCAGAAACAACAACACCCATAAACCCAGACATTTTTGTTTGCGTTTCATCTACAAAAAGAAACCTAATTTAATGAATAGATTGACAGGCGGAGTTAAAAGATTGAGACAAAAAAAAATATTGGGATATTAAAAGAAAGCAAATTTTTTCAAATGACACATGCAGACTTTTCGATGCAAGACCTAACCAACATGTCGAAATACATTTCACAGCTTCGATGAACATCTTGAACCCCAACCCAAACAAGACTGTAAGCGAAAGACAAGTCTTGGACCACAAATGAGATAAACTTCAGAAATCCACTCAATAACTTTTGCACAAACATATCAGAAAGAGGCCAAAAAAGACTAAACTACAAGACCAGCTACCATGTAGAACAGGAAGTCTACAATTGTAAGTGTCCACAAAAAGTTCCATACTGAGCGTACAAAGAGACCACATCTTTCATCACTAACTTATCATTGGACTGTATATACTAAGTTTGTTGTGTCCCTAAAATTGGAAAAGAAATGGATAGAATCCCAAGATGGGTAAGGATTTAGGTAAAGATTGGAGATGAGATTTTGATGATTTTACCTAAATTTTAAGCTTGGGTCTTAAATGACTGTCAAGATTGGTCCGACGCGATTTCAGCTCAGATTTTCCACTGATTTTTTCTTTCCGGTGTAGTGATTGCCAGCTGCTTCAATCTTCGATCCTTCCTCTACAATAATGTTAACCAGCAACAGAAAAAGAAGAGCAGATACAAAGTTAATTAGAAACGATGAACCAGACGAAACCCACCACGTAGTAGTTGAAGAAGAAGAAGATGATCGTCAATTGATCGGCCAATATTCTGTCCCAGAAATCCCGACCTTCGGGGTGTGTGTGTCAGGTTCGAAGCCTGAACGTTGAAAGGGAGATCGGTCGAAGTGGTGACGGTCGTCTGTTTCGAAGGGTTATCGGCGGCGGTTGTGGTCGCCGGAGGTGGAGAGGAGGCGGGTGGACCTGGGTCGCCGGTGGTGGTGATCCCCTCTCTCTGTCTCTCTCAGCGTGTTGTAGCGACTAGTGATTGTGTATCATTTTTGTTTTTGTTTTTGTAAAAATATAGTATTTTCCACGTCATGACATAGGTTCAACCTGTGTCATGCTCCTTAAAACGACACCGCGACGATTTCTGCCTATATCAACCATTATTTAATGATCCGAGACATTTTTCTTGTAAAGATTATTATAAAATATATAATGTATGAATATCTCGTAAATAAAATAGGTACTAGTACTTAATCAAAATGAATTTCTATTTCTTAAAATAGATTTGAATACATTGAATCATATCCCCTTCCATATCAATAACTCTCTGGGTACTTTAAGTACGCTTTCTATCAATCTAAGTGACACTTCAATAATCTAAGACATTCATATTGTAGAACGCAGAAAAAAATACAAATTACGTAAAAACTTCATATTAATTAGATACTGATTGGTATTTGATCCGAATGAATTTATCTTTCTTAAAATAGGTTTAGTTATACTGAATCAAAACTATAATAACCGGTTTCACATACATCTTGTTTGGAAGGGGTTTTGAGAATTGGTTCTCAAAATCCTTGAAAACTCTTGTTGAAAACCCAAATGGGATTTTGAGACCTTCAAAAAATAAAAGGATAGACCGAACAAGAAAGGGTTTTCGAAACCAAACAAACAAGCCCATAATCTCCCTTAAACCGGCCGACTCCCGATCAAAATAAACCCTCTTCAATGGCGCGTTTGCAAGGACTGGCTCCCTCTCATCTCCGACCCTCATTCCGCCAACCTCCATCTCTCCAGATCTCTCAGGTAAGCCTCTTGATCAAACCCATCTGCCACAAAATGCTCAATTGTTAAATGCAATTTTGGGAACACTCAATTTGGTCGATTTCCAATGCCTGTAACAGCTTACTGAACTGAGTATGTGAGTAAAAATCGCGTGCGAATTGCAGATAAAGCTCTTGTATGTGTCTCAGCTGTCGGCAATTTCATCCATGGAAACTGTGTCCTGCATGTGCGGTGGTTGCCAAGCATGTTAATTTTGTTGTACTCTCGTGTTCAACAAAATGATTTGGTTTTTCTAATTCCTTAGGTTCTGTATTATCTCCATTGGCATGCTTTAAACTATGAAAATTGTCCCTTTATATTTTTCTGGAGGAGATATATTGCTTAGTCTCAGAGTACATGCTATTTTTCTAGATGAGGATGTTCTTAGCAGGATTTTATTGGTAAAGATGAATGTTGTTTGTATTTGTCTCTAGGATCTTATTATTGCAGTCTCTAGGTGTTGACTCCTTATTTATCACTTTTCCAAAGAAATGTGGTCTGTTAACTTAAGCTCCTCCTTTTGGTATTTAACTACCTCCTAGGCTGTTTACGCCCTTCAGTCGTATGCCGGAGATGGAGACAAAACAAAGCTGAGTTTTTGGTATTTTAAATATGGATTCCTCGCTTTGGACGTGCAAAGTGGGTCAACTGTATAACACTTGTTGATTAATCTGGTATTTTAAGTTTGTGCTGGTTATACTGGTAAAAGTTGATAGGTATGTAACTATAAATGAGAAAGCAAACTTAGAGTTCTTTGTTACTCTTGTTCTGGTGGATAGAAAGACATGGTCACTGTGACTTACTACACAGATAGTGGCTTCTCAACACTTGAATATGACCGTCAGTTCAACGATGACATATTCCTATGAAAGAAGTATGGACTTCCCAACAAAATAATTTTCTCGAGTTTAGAAGATACTTTTTTGAAGGCTTTCTTTGGGAGATGTGGTGTTTGTGGCTAGTTTTAGACTTGTAGTAGACAATTTATTCCTGCAAAGCTGTTGTAATAGCTGAAGGTTTAAAATATCTCTCATCAATTTTTTTTTTCTGTTCTTTATTCCTATCCTCTTTCCGTCAATCTTCTCCTTTCTTGAAACTACTAGTGAGTGTGAAAGATTTTGGTGAACAAAACACGGATGAGATGGAATAGCTCGGGAGGTTAGGTTAGGTGTCTGAGAGTGGAGCAGTATGAAATCAACCAAGTCTATGTTTCTGTTACATGAAGATTACAAGATGATTACTTGCAGAACGTGTTGCATTAGTGTTGGGATATGGTTGTTATGCGCACGTAATGCCTATTTGACCCATTCCTAGCATGAATGTTTTGGGCCTTCGACCTTTAGGCTTGGTTTGGCATTTTCGCCCTTCAAGGGACTGGGTAAGGAATGAATTTGATAAGAGTGTCTAAGGGTTATTTTGGGTAGGATCTGAAGTTAGGTTCAACCGATCCACAAAAGCCACATGGAAGCAAGGACCAGTGTTGGAAAAGAAGGTCTGGGTAGCCAAGTACTCGCTGTCTAGGCGCTAGAAGGCCCCTCACCGACTAGCCCGACTAGCCTAACTAGTCACCTGACTAGGCGCCGAGTACCCGGCCTGAAAGCTAGAAGGTGCCCGGCCGCCTAGCAAGTTTTAGAACCTTGGCAAGGACTCATGGGATCATGAATCTGAGTTTTCAACCAAGGAGAACCTTAAGGTTATTTGACAATAGGGAAAGCAAAATTGATTAATTTGTCAGTCACAAGTATCGTTGCTACATCCTTTCATATTTCATGACCCTGGTTTTATGTTTAGTATTTTGGTGGAATCTTTTGTTTCTTCAACCGGATGGACTTTTCTAGTAAGAAACAAAAAGCATTGTCCTGGGCATGAGGGTCGGTAACAGATTAACACGGAGTAAAGTAGGCCATCAATATGTATCTTCATGGGTCGCCCTCGTGGAGTAGTTGAGTTCTTTCGAATTTCTTGTATTGTTTTTCGTGCTTTAATTGAAGATCAAGAAAGCTACCTTAGGCTTTCCTCACGCCATTTGGAGAGTAAGACCTTGACTTGAATTACGAATAAGAAGACTCGACTTGCATGTGCTTGCCTACTACACCGGAATGCTTAACGGAATGTAGTGGAATCGCCACCGATGCTTCAATGGTCAGATTAAAAATCTCAGGCCTCATAGGGATGTTAGGCATATTGAGGTTTGGTAGCATTAAGCAGAAATCCTTTCGAAAAGAAAACTTTGTAGTTCAGCATCTTGAAATGGCCATCCTTTCAACTAAACTGTTAAAAGATCATGGTACAAAGGACTAGACTGATAATTGTTAATGGGAGAATTGGGAGTTCAAACAAGGTCTCCCGGACTTCATATTCATCATTTTCTAAAGCAACACAAGTTTCTTTCACACCTCTACCATTGTTTCTCATTCTAGTCTTTTGTGTCACTTCATCTTTACTTTCATTTTTACTTCAGTTTTTATTCTTTCCGCTTAGAAATAGTATTCTATTTAAGACTAGCCTCTGAGAAAGCAATCAATTGGTCTGTGGCTGTCAATTCAATTTTTGGAACTATTATATATCCGAGGTCCATTGTGCGTCGTACTTTTGTTTGATATCTTCCACAGTATCATCAATAGCACCGAACCTATGCCCCATTTTGGAATTCATCAATCATTGCCATGCAAACGTGAAGAACCAGCATGTATCCATGATGCCCTACTACTTCTATGTTAATTATTCTATATAAGAATTTCATTATATTGGCATATCGTACTTCTTTTTCTTGGGAAAAGCTTGGGTTTCTGGTTTTGTTAAAGTTTTTTTAATCATCATAGTAAGAAATCAATGGTTTATGTTTCTTGTGTTTATCCCCTTATCATTCACCAATTTGTCAATGTGTCTATTTATGAAATGGTGCGCCCCAAGTTTTGTACCTTTCAAAGCTGCTACTTGTTATTCATAGATTCACAGGAGCAACTCTTTTTATCAGCACAAATAGGAAATTTGAGTTAGAGAGAGATTATGAACTCACCTGACATGACTCATAAATTATGGAGACGATTTGACTGATCTACTTTTGTTCAAATTTGCTACGTAGTTGTATAGTGGCGGCAATGCATAATTAAACGGCTTCTAGTGGAATTATTTTTACCTATATGAAAACAACATTTGTGAAAGAATTACTATTAAGGAGTGTTGTCTAGTTTGTGATGGGGATAAATAAATCTTGGGGTATGGATGTAAAATGATGGCCTATTAGAGCATGGGGAGTGTTGGACGTGTATTGGGTGTTGAGTGTGTACGTGGGGAATATTGTGGGAACGTGGGTGGCATTGGTATATGTCGTGAGAGAGTAATTTGGAGAAAAGCAAATTACAGTTGAAATAGGAGTGGGAGAGAAAAGTGGGTTATTTTTATAGAGAATTAATTTGGAGAAGTAAAGAAAGAAAATAAAAATAGGAGAGTGGTTGAGCGGAAGGGAGGAGTCATGTGAGGGAGAAAGGGGGAGAACGTACTTTTAAGAAGAGTTTAGAATTGGGGGTTTGGAGGATTTTGTAGACAAAATACATTCCTATATGGTATTGATCGATTGATTTGTATTGTTATTACTTTTATATGATTTAGAACTCAAGTATTTATGTGTACAAAAAAAAAAAGGAATTTGGGATCCTGTAGTGCGGCATCTGAGCCATTGATCGCTTAATTAATGGTTCGAATTTCATCTCGGCACTTGCATGGTCCGAGTCGTCCATTGCCGAGATGAAATTTGAGCCGTGGATTACTGAGATTAACGGTTCAAATGCCGCTCTACAGGATACAAATATTTGCCACCACTATGTCATTACATCCCTACAGGCTACAACTCCTCTCTCCCTCTTTCTCCTTAATCTGGCCACTTCAAATTTTCCAAACTTTTTTTGGGATTTGGGAGGCTTTGGCTATGGTGCCCTAAAGTGGTATTGGTTGAGTCCCCCCCTCTCTCTCTCCCCTACCTTCTAAACCGGTTGAAAAAATTTGGAAGTCCTACAATTTTTTTGCCAGTCTCTTACTCTCTTCGTCTCCTCACGCCTCTCCGCTAGCTCTGCCGGAGTTGGGGTCCCGTAGTGATCAAAGTTACTATAGGAATGTAGTGACTTCAATTGTGGGCAAAACCGTTTAATTTGTCGGGAATGTTAGGTAGATAATCCATGTAAAAAATATAATTAATTGAATATTTGTAGTCATATGGTCGGATACAATTTATTTGACGAAAATAAATGGCCAATATTATTTAGAGAATAAAATGCAAGATAAATTTATGTTGTGTCTATTAATCTCCGATGATCATAATTTTTGTATCATGCTCTAACATTCCTGAAAAAATAAAAGAAATGAACCGTTCCAATCCCAAAAGAAATTTCTGAGGCTCCAGGTCAGTGACTTGGGTCGGGACCCAAAGTCCAGCTCTGCCACTGCCTCACGTCTCTCAATCTCGTCCATGCAGCTCCTCCACAGCACCGCCCCTCGCCTCGCGTCCGCTTTGCTGCTCCGGTGGTTGTAGAGCCCCTCTCTCGCTGCAGCATCTCCAGACGAGGTACCTCTCTCTCTCTCTCTCTCTCTCTCTCTCCGCCCCAAACACACACACTTAGTGGGTAGCTGGAGAAGAAGTTAGGCCGAAGATGAAGAATGGGTTGTTGTGATTAAGGGTATCAAAAGATTTAGGGCTTTGAAGAAAATTTACACCGCCAAATTTTTTTGGCAATGTACATAGTTGTTTTCTTTTGTGTGTGTGTGTGAATTTTTTTATCATAATATGGGATATGGACAGCAAGTACAAAGTGTTTTGTTTGGCTGTTCTTGTAGAAAGCGAGAAGCTAGACAGAGAGACTAGTTTTTGTACGCTGCTGAAGATATTATGGCAAACAGCAAGTACGAGTACGTGAAATCTTTCGAAGAGGAAGACGAAATTATGTTGCCTAATTTGATTGTTGTTCGAATTGAGGGCAGCGATTTTCACAGGTATCAAATGAAACCGGTTACTTGTTCGAGCATATTGAATTAAAGCTATATTTTGCATTTTTTGTTTTTGTTAGAACCCATTACGTATGAAAGTACACATAATGTGAAAATGAAACATTTTGTGCGAACAACCATCCATCCTGGTGATTGGTGTTCTAGTCTTTTTCTTTTTTCTTTTTCTGCACTTTATTGTTGAAATTTAGGAAGCAAATGTATGGCTCCTTCATTCTGAAAATCAGGGACATTTTCCTGGTAAGGTCTCGAAGCGCAAATCCTGGATTCTTTTGTTTGGGGCGCTGTGATAATTCTTCTAAAGGTGATTTTCGGAAGGAATTTTGAGCAATAGATGTGTCACTTTAAAAGAGCCAGGCGACTAAGAGAGAGCAAGAAAGAGATGAGGAGAAGCTTGAGCTTAGCCAAGAGTCTATAAGGCACAGTGGTGGCTCGAGACATTTTTGCGAGGGTATCATCTAGCCATCTAGGACTTTAAATTTTTGAGAATTGTGGATATAAATGACACATTAGTACTTTTCATCCGTGTTGACAGTTGACATTGTCAAACTGAAATTGTATACCTATTCAATCATTACTACAATGTTAAACCAAAATTGTATACTTGTTCAAACAATACTACAATTGCCACATTTGGTTATTATCTAATGTGACTCCTTCTGTGCACCAATCATGTATGGGTTGGGACTTGGGGGCAAAATATAAAGAGGACGTAGGTAATATCATATATGGTCACCGTAGCATTATTCATGTTTATGCCAAGCTGATAAATCATATGTAAATGAACTTGGATTTGGTTTCCAACTTTATAGAGCAATGAGCAAGGAGAGTGGAATCCTTTCTTACATGTGGGAGGTCCCCTTTTATACAGGGGATGGGGCTAGGGGAGCCAACTCAGCGATGGAGAGGAGGCGTCACTCCCTTAGTTCGAGTACCCATGAAAGTTATCGCTTGTCGTGCACACTTGTGTCAAACCCTCGAGGACCATTTTACGAGGTTGCAAGGGATTGGTATGACAGCCTTCTTTCTTTATCTGGAAGGTTTTTTTTTTGTTGGGGGGGGGGTTCTATCATGTGAGATTTAGGGAAGATACAGTGTACCCGGAGTTGGCTCTGGTCAACAACGGTCTCTCTCTCTCTCTCTCACACACACACACACACATAGGTTAATCAGCTAACTAGCCTCACAAATAGGGTGAGGCTTCCCTATGCGTTGACAACTCTGACTCATCATCCAATCCACAAGTCCTATGATGATTCAAGGTGGAGTCCCTAGACCCCGTTTTTAGCCTAGTTTCGCTTGAGGTAGATTAGACTGCCACCTGGTAAGGCTAAGTGTCATCCTATGGATGATGTGACATGAGGTGACCCCACTGCATGTGAGATTTGTTCTAGTGAGTTGACCACTTATCACCTGGAAGGTAGTACTGAGTACCCTCAATTATATGTTTGTGCACTACTGAACTTGCATTTACACATACATGCACAGGATAAAGGGTGAGAGTGGGAGAGGAACCTTCTTTCTAATCTTATATTACTAGGTTTATGAGTATTTTGATGTTAAGAAGGTGTAACAGAGTACGCTGAGTAAGTTCAAAGTTGGCTTCTTAACATTGTTGGCTTGCGCAATTGGTCAACATAGACATGGTGCATGTTGTGGTTGCCTTTGTATAGAGATTGCTAACGGACTTTATCTTATGACTCGTGTCACTTTTGGAACCTGCTGTCATTGTTTGTATTTAGCTTCACCATGTAGTTGTTAAGTTATATGTGATGGTGTTATATTGGAAACTTTACTATTATTCTCAATCTCCTTCTTATAGGTTTTCTGATGATCACAAGTTTGAGAGACCAAATGATGAGAAAGCTTTGGATTTGATGAACTCTTGTGCAGCTGCCGTTTTAGAGGAGTATCCAGATATTGTCTTCTCTTACGGATTCATGGATGAGTACAGGTACGTCCCTTGGTTATTCGTTATCTTGCCAAATTTTGTGATGCTTATTATCATTTCACTGTCATTAGCTTGGTACATGGAATTATACTTACGGGGATGTGACTTGCAGCTTTGTTTTAAAAAAGAAGTCCAAGTTTTACAAGAGGCGTGCAAGGTACTTTTCATTTCTTAGCCTCTGTGTGATGGACCTAAGGGTGTTATCATATTCTGGTGATTGTGACAAGTTAAATACTTCTTGTTGGCGTGAACGCTGATTTGTTGTGCAACTTCACTAGATCAGTAAATGGGATTGCTTTTATGGAAAATTTAAATGGGTTAATGAAAGTGGTCTATGTAGTACTCCCTTCGTCCCAAAATGGGTGTCCCAAAACAGTATTCACACCTCCCAAAAACCCATTTATATTTTTTTAAGCTGTAATGAATTACATAGGCAATATGGATCTTGTTTGATAGATTTTACTTAGTTTTATTAAACAAAATCTTTAAAATCGAAAAAAGTACTCCCTCCGTCCCTTTTAGAGTGTAGACATTTCCATTTTGGGATGTCCCTTAATAAGTGTGTGCTTTGAAAAGTTAGTGGGTACATTTCCTATTTTGCCCTTAAAAGTAGATTCCTTTTTGAAAAGTTAGTGGGTATTATTATATTGATAAGGGTAAGTAGTGGAAAGTAGATGTAAAAGTTG